>QJPP01001026.1:232122-309184 GCA_003996215.1 Jaltomata sinuosa | reverse complement strand
GTATGGGCGGCCGAGGGACTATAGGTAGACTTTTGCTATTTACTTACAGAATTGTTCCCTGTTGCGGTTAAGTATGAAATTGGTTACTGCTAGACTGTTAGTTTCTGGATTTGAGATTGATATGATTAGTTGAGTTTGATTCATGTCTCTGAGCATGCCTATCATTAATCTTTCTCTCTTCTTCTTACACTTGAGGTTACCGGTATACCGTCCATTTCGTAAACTTATTTTGTATACACTGTTATTGCAAGGACCCCAGGTGCGTTGTCTCTTACTTTCACCTGTGCCTTTGGTGTGTATATTCTGTTTACTAGCCTCATATGTGATTCTGTTGATTTCCCTCTGGGCTAGTTCCTGTGTACCTTTCGTTGATTTCTGTGACTGCTTGCTTCTATTCTGTCTGTTACTATGCTTTTATCTTATATGTGCCCAGTCAGCCTATGATACCTACTGGGTACCTTATGCTTCGCATTTGGTGCTCACCCCTACCCCCTGCATCTTGGGGTGCAGATCCTAGCGTGGGCCATCGCCGTTAGATCACTGTGATTCGTGCTTGGAGATCTGTTGGGGACTACTTCAGGCTGAGGGTGAGCTCTTGGCGATCGGAGCTTAGATTTAGTTTATCTTTTGCTTCATGTACTCTATTACCATTCAGAGACATCTGTAGATATAGTTTTGGTTTATTTGCACTCCATGTATGTAGTTTGGCTCTATACTATGATACCAGGTCTTGGGGTTTGGTTTAGTTTCTGCATATGTATATATTTATATCCCTGTTATCTATTTTATTTGTCTTGTTCCCTTATTTGCTAAATAGTAGCCCATTACTAACAGTTCTGGGCTACGGGGATTGGTTCACCTACCGGGGGTTGTAGGTGCCATCATGACTGAGAAATTGGGTCGTGACCATTCATCTCCAAAAAAGAAAAAGAACTCTCTCAAGCCCAAGTCTCAAGCTCCAAGATCAAATCTCCTAATATTTTTAATTTCAAGTGGGTTAACTTCAATCAAGGTATGTGAGTATTCAATAATGGATTCCTTTCACCCTTGTTCCCTAAACTCCCAATTCTCAAATTGATTTATGAACTTGTGAAATTATGTTTTTGATCTAAATTGGGGAAAAACTTATGAAATCAGTTTCTATGTTTAAATTCATAGTTTCTTATTGGTTAACTATGTTTTGATTATGATTCCTTTATTGGGTTTAAAAGCCCAAGCATTAAAGTGATTTCTAGTATGATTCCATTGAATTGCATGTTTTCAAGTGAAATTGAACATGATTAAATATCATGGCTTTATGAATCTATGAAATTGCATGCCTAATTCTTCAAGTATAAATTTAGAAAGAAAAGTATGATTTAAATTATGGCTATGCTTTACTTTAAGAACCTATTACATGAGAATTGCATGGTACGCGATGTGTCTTCATGCTTTTCAAAGAAGATTTGGTATTCAATTATACCTTCATGAGCTTATGAGCTATATGTATATTTTAGAAGTAGTGTTTAGCACTAAGAGATCAGGGTTCAATTATCGAAGTCCAAAACTACATTGCCAGTGTAGGTGATGATTTGCCCTATGTGCTTATGAGAATGGATCCACATCTTGATTATGGTGTCCTGTGCTTAGTGAGTATTAGGACAGTTTTGCCAACTAGGGTTATATAGTTGGGTATGGTGACTTGTTCCTTGGCAGGGTTCAAGTCAGCTTTGCTAACTAGGGTTATATAGTTAGATTCCATGTAGCTCACATGGTCTATTGTCGGTTACAAGAAACTCCCGTATGAAAGCTTTTGACTTACTTAAACTTATGATATCTACTTTGAGTTTTGACTCTTATTTCATGATTTACTACTCACATTATAATATTTACCTCTGATAACTTCCTCATGCATGAACTAAGTTTTATTTATGGTTTAAGTATGTTTTCATCATATTCATACATATCTCACATACTCGGTACATCCTATAGTACTGTCGCATGTTTTTCACTGCATCCTTTGATGATGCAAATTCAGTCTTGATTCCTCACACTCGTGGCTAGATATTGCCGGAGTCCCAGCTTCTAGTGGTGAGACCCATTATCCGAGGGCCAGTATTAGATCTATTTCTCTTATGTTGTTTTTTTTGTATTTCTCGAGCTAGTTGGGGTCTTGTCCTATCAGCTATCATGTCAGTTTAGAGGCTTCAGACATAGCTAGACTTGTATTCTATTGTATGGAGTTGATACTTCTCAGACTTGTTCTTATTTAAGTTCTGATTGTCTATCTCTAACTAGTATACTTCCGCTATGTTTCTTGAATTGATCTCTGAGTATGCTATGACCAAGGGATAATCTGGAGTACTTGTGTTACAGATCCCGTGTTACTTCTAGGGGGTAGCCTCGGGGCGTGACAAACTTGGTATCAGAGCCTCAGGTTCAAGGGTCCTAGGGTGTTTGAAGCCGCATTGAGTAGAATCTCTTTCATATGTGTGAAGTGCGCCACACTTATGAGAGGGAAGCTATAAGATATCTTAGGAAAAAGTTCACTTTTTTCATGATCAATGTCATGCGATAGAGTTAACTCTGTTACTCCTCAAATCTGTTCTTGTTACGTTTCAGATCATGCCTCCACGATGTGCTATGCCTCCTCGAGCTGCTCGGAATGCTGTCCCTCCAGTTCTGGCCCCCGAGGTCACGAATGTGGAGTTTTGAAATGTGATTCACCTATTGGCTTAGACTATGGTTGCCCAAGACAATCAGCGGGCTCCTATTCCCGTTAACCCTCATGGTGGAGCAGCGACCCGACTTTGAGATTTCATCCGTATGAACCCACCGGAGTTTAGGGGTTCAAAGGTGGGTAAGGACCCTCTTAGCTTTATGGATGAGGTGAAGAAGATCCTTGAGGTGATGCAGGTTGCCAGAGTTGAGAGTGTCGAGCTTGCATCCTATCAGCTAAAGGATATAGCTCATATTTGGTTCACGCTATGGAAGGAGGCCAGAGCTAGGGACGTGGTCCCTATGACATAGGAGCTTTTTGAGGGAGATTTGCTTGACCGGTTCTTTCCACGAGAGTTAAGGCAAGCTAAGGTTGAGGAGTTTGTGAAATTGAGACATGGATCTATGACTGTTCAGGTGTACAGTTTGAAGTTCACTCAATTGTCTAGGTGTTCCCCCTCTATGGTAGCGGACCCGCATAACCAGATGAGCAAGTTTATCTACGGAGTTTCAGATTTGGTGAAGAAGAAGTATAGGTCCGCTATGCTGTTGGGTGATATGACTATTTCCAGGCTCATGACTCATGCTCACCAGATCGAGGGAACAAGAGGGTTAGATCCGAGGGTTCATGTTTCAGTCATCAGAGGTCCAGAGGCGGACATCGCTCTTCATTTCATAAGAAATCATCAGGTCCCGTTCACTCTTCAGCTATTACTCCTACCCAGGCCTCCTCATGATTAGACTGGTAGAGGAGTTGGTTCTGCTTCTCAGGGGAGTGTTACCAAGGGGTCTACTTACCCTGCTTGGGGAAAGTGTGGGAAGAGTTATCCTGGTGAGTGCTTAGCTGGTTTGGGCAGTTGTTTTGGTTGTGTTCAGACTGGACATCATATTAGGGAGTGACCTTCAGCTAAGAAGGGACAGAGAGGTAGGACTCAATCTACCCCAGCAGCTTCAGAAGGTCGACCAGCCCAGCAATGCACAACTTCTAGTTCTGGTGTCCAGCACCAGAACCGCCGTTATTCCATGTCCTCCCGTCAGGACCATGAGAGCTCATCCGATGTGGTTACTGGTATGTTGACAGTGTTTTCTATAGATATGTATTCTATGTTAGATCCCGGTGCCTCCTTGCCTTTTGTGACCCCTTATATAGCATGCAAATTCAAAGTTTGTCCTGAGTTACTTTTGGAACCCTTTTGTGTTGCTACTCCTGTTGGTGAGTCAGTCCTAGTCGAAAGAATCTATCGAAATTGCCCTATCTCAGTCCTTCATAGGGTCACTTCATCTAATCTAGTAGAGTTAGAGATGGCCCACTTTGATGTTATACTTGGTATGGATTGGTTGTATGCTTGTTTTTCCTCGGTTGATTGTCGTACCCGAGTCATTAGTTTCAGATTTCCAAATGAACCTGTCCTAGAATGTCAAGGTAGTCCTCCGTCCTCAAGGGGTCATTTCATATCTTATCTTAAGGCTAGGAAGATGATCTCTAAGGGTTATGTGTATCACATTGTTTGGGTTATGGACATGGAGTCCAAGACCCCTTCTCTTCAGTTAGTTCCTATTGTGAGTGAGTTTCCTCAGGTGTTTCCCGAGGATTTGCCTGGAGTCCCTCCTGAGCGGGAGATCGACTTTGGGATAAATCTCATTCCAGATACGCATCCTATCTCTATTCCTCCCTATAAAATGGCTCCAATGAAACTTAAAGAATTGAAGGATCAATTGAAGGATCTTCTTGATAAGGGTTTCATCAGACCTAGTATATCTCCCTGGGGTTCTCCAGTCTTATTCGTGCAAAAGAAAGATGGTTCTCTCTGGATGTGTATTGATTACCGACAATTGAACAAGGTCACAATTAAGAATAAGTATCCCATTCCTAGGATTGATGAGTTGTTCGATCAGCTTCAAGGTGCTAGTTGTTTCTCTAAGATTGATCTTAGATCTGGGTATCATTAGCTCCGTGTTAGAGAGTGTGATATTCCAAAGAGAGACTTCAGGACTTGGTATGGTCATTATGAATTTGTTGTGATGTATTTTGGTCTAACAAATACTCCTGTAGATTTTATGGATTTGATGAACCGAGTGTTCAAGAAGTATCTGGATATATTTGTGATTATGTTCATTGATGATATCCTTATCTATTCTCGGAGTGAGGATGAGCATGCGGGCCACTTGAGGGTTGTGTTGCAAACTCTCAAGGATCATCAGTTGTTTGCTAAGTTTAGCAACTGTGAGTTCTGGATGCAGTTTCTAGCTTTTTCGGGTCACATTGTGACAAAATATGGTATTCTTGTGGATTCACACAAGATTTAAGCAGTGAAGAGCTGGCCTAGACCTACTTCCCCATCGGATATTTGGAGTTTCTTGGGTTTAACTGGTTATTATAGTAGGTTCGTAGAGGGATTCTCTTCCATTGCTTCTCCTTTGACCCAATTGACTCAAAAAAGGTAAAATTGCAGTGGTATGATTCGTGTGAAAAGAGTTTTCAGGAGTTGAAGACTAGGTTTACCACTGCCCCCAGTGTTGACCCTACCCGAGGGTTTGGATGATTTTGTGGTTTATTGTGATGTTCTAGAATCGGGTTGGGTTGTGTTTTGATGCAGCAAGGAAAGATAATTGCTTATGCTTCTAGATAACTTAAGACTCATGAGAAGAACTACCCTACTCATGATCTTGATTTGGCAGCCGTGGTTTTTGCTTTAAAGATTTGGAGACATTACTTGTATGGCGTTCATGTGGATGTGTTCACCGATCACAAGAGTCTCCAATATGTGTTTACTCAGAAAGAGTTGAATCTTCGTCAACGAAGGTGGCTTGAGCTTTTGAAAGACTATGATATAAGTGTGCTTTACCATCCTGGTAATGAGAATGTTGTGACTGATGCACTTAGCAGATTGTCCATGGGTAGTGTGGCTTCAATTGAGGATGGAAAGAAGGAATTGGTAAAAGATGTTCACTGACTTGCCCGATTAGGAGTGTGACTTACGGACTCTACTGAAGGTGGTGTTATTGTTCAGAATTGTTCCTAGTCATCCTTGGTAGCTGAGGTAAAGGCAAAGCAAGACAGTGATCTGATTTTGCTTCAGCTAAAGGGTGCAGTCCATCAGCAAAGGGTTGAGGTTTTCTCCTAAGGGGGAGATAATGTGCTTCGTTATCAGGGTCGATTGTGTGTGCCAGATGTTGATGGGTTGAGACAACAGATTCTGACTGTGGCTCACAGTTCTAGATATTCTATTCACCCTGGTGCCACCAAGATGTACCGTGATCTACGTGAAGTCTATTGGTGGAATGGTATGAAGAGGGACATAGCCGATTTTGTGGCTAAGTGTCCCAACTATCAGCAAGTAAAGGTAGAGCACCAGCGACCGGGTGGCATAATTCGGGATATTGACCTTCCTACTTGGAAGTGGGAAGCAATCAATATGGACTTCATTATGGGATTGCCTCGTACTCGAAGGCAACATGATTCAATTTGGGTCATTTTCGACAAGATGACCAAATCAGCCCACTCCTTGGCTATCAAGACTACAGATTCAGTGGATGATTATGCCAGACTCTACATTCAGGAGATAGTCAAATTTCACGGTGTTCCTTTGTCTATCATTTCAGATAGGGGTACTCAGTTTACATCCCAGTTCTGGAGATCATTTCAGAGAGGTCTTGGTACTCAGGTGAAGCTTAGCATATCTTTTCACCCACAGACGGATGGCCAGGTAGAGCGTACCATTCAGACCTTGGAGGATATGTTGAGAGCCTGTGTGATTGATTTCAAAGGTAATTCAGATGATTATTTTCCTCTAATCGAGTTTGCCTACAACAACAACTTTCATTCTAGCATCCAGATGACTCCTTATAAGGCCCTTTATGGCTAGAGGTGTAGGTCTCCTATTAGTTGGTTTGAGGTTGGTGAGGTAGCCTTGATTGGTCTAGATTCAGTGTATGAGACCATAGAGAAGGTTCAGCTTATTAGGGAGAGGTTGAAGACCGCTCAGAGTCGACAAAAATCATATGCAGATGTGAGGAGTAGGGAGTTAGAGTGCGAGGTGGATGATTGGGTGTTTCTTAAGGTGTCGCCCATGAAGGGTGTGATGAGATTTGAGAAGAAAGGAAAGCTTAGTCCTCATTTTTTAGGTCCTTATTAGATTCTGAGGAGAGTTGGTAAGGTTGCTTATGAGTTTGATTTGCCATCAGAGTTAGAAATGGTTCATCCAGTTTTCAATGTTTTCTTGTTGAAGAAGTGTGTTGGTGATCCGACCTTGATTGTTCCTTTGGAGGATGTAGGTGTGAAAGATAGTCTCACCTATGAGGAGGTTCCCGTAGAGATTCTTGATTGTCAGATCCAGAGATTGAGAAACAAGGAAGTCACCTCGGTGAAAGTTCTTTGGAGGAACCAGCTCGTACAGGGAGCTACTTGGGAAGCGAAAGAGGCCATGAAGGCCAAATATCCCTATCTCTTTCCTTCCGACTCAGTTTCAGCTTGAGGTAATAGTTTCCTCCTTAGTATGTCACTCCGAATCTACTCCACCAGTTTACTTCATGATCATAGCATGCATCTATGTTCTCCAAAGTTAGTTCAGTTATGTTTTAAGTTGAAGAGACATTTTTCATACTTGTTCACCAGTTTTCATGTTTTGATGTTTGGTTGGGTTGTTATTCCTCTAAGTTTTCATTGCTTAGCCTTCATTTGAGGACGAATGATCCCAAGGGGGGATATTGTAACACACTGGAAATCTATTTAGCTGTCTAAGGAAGAATCTCTAAAAAATCCTAAGTTTCCAGAAACCACGAGTCCAAACCACGATTCGTGATTTGAACCATGAGTCGTGATTCTGAGTCGTGGATCCTGACTTATAAATTTTAGTCTCTGTTTTGAGACCACAAGTGAGTTCTATATACCGTGATTCCTTCTATGGATCATAGAATGCACTCGTGGAATAAGACCTGAGGTGACTTGGTCCCAGGGACCACGAGTTATTTCTATAGGTCATCGTTTGATTCACGGACCGTAGAGATGACCCATGGAACCTGTTTAGAGAATTACATATTCTCCCAGAAATTACGACTTGGGTCTGTGATCCGTGATTTGTTCTATGGGTTCATCTTGTTGACCCGTAGACTGCGTTATGAAGCTTGTTCCTTTAGCCAGGAATGATGGATGGGAACCACGAGCCGTGGTTTGGTCTATGGTCCGTGGAACCCATCTGTGGTCCCTGAAGGTCAACTTTTTCCAGCTTCTTCTTAATTAAGTTCCAGGGGTATTTTAGTTATTACCCACCGTTTTAACCTCATTTTAGTTATTACCCACCGTTTTAACTCCTAAGTGAGGTCGTTTTGACTACTTTTAGCATGATTTCGAATCCTATTAGCCTAAGTTCTCTCTTATTACCTCATTTATATCCCAAAAAGGAAAAGAACTCTCTCAAGATCAAGTCTCAAGCTCCAAGATCAAGTATCCTAATCTTATCAATTTCAAGTGGGTTAACTTCAATGAAGGTATATGGGTATTCAACAATGGGTTCCTTTCACCCTTGTTCCCTAAACCCCCAATTCTCAAATTGATTTATGAACTTGTGAAATTAGGGTTTTGATCTAAATTGGGAAAAAACTTATGAAATCAGTTTCTATGCTTAAATTCATGGTTTATTATTGGTTAACTATGTTTTGATTATGATTTCTTTATTGGGTTTAAAAGCCCAAGCATTAAAGTGATTTCTAGCATGATTGGATTGAATTGCATGTTTTCAAGTGAAATTGGACATGATTAGATATCATGGATTTACGAATTTATGAAATTGCATGCCTAATTCTTCAAGTATGAATTTAGAAAGAAAAGTATGATTTGAACTATGGATATGCTTTACTTTAAGAACCTATGACATGAGAATTGCATGGTACCCGATGTGTCTTCATGCTTTTCAAAGAAGATTTGTTATTCGATTATACCATCATGAACTTATGAGATATATGTATGTTTTGGGAGTAGTATTTAGGACCGAGCGATGAGGGTTCGATTACCCAAGTCCAAAACTACGTTGCCAGTGTAGGTGATGATTTGCCATATGTGCTTATGAGAGTGGATCCACATCTTGATTATGGTGTCATGTGCTGCGGGCATTAGGACAACTTTACCAACTAGGGTTATATAGTTGGGTATGGTGACTTGTTCCTTGGCAGGGTTCAAGTCAGCTTTGCTAACTAGGGTTATATAGTTAGATTCAATGTAGCTCACATGGTCTATTGTCGGTTACAAGATCCCCTATGAAAGCTTTTGACTTACTTAAACTTATGATATCTACTTTGAGTTTTCACTCTTATTTCATAATTTACTACTCACATTATGATATTTACCTCTGATAACTTCCTCATTCATGAACTAAGTTTGATTTACGGTTTAAGTATGTTTTCATCATATTCATGCATATCTCACATACTCGGTACATCCTATAGTACTGACGCATGTTTTGCACTGTATCCTTTAATGATGCAGATTCAGGCTCGATTCCTCACACTCGTGGCTAGATATTGCCGGAGTCCCAGCTTCCAGTGGTGAGACCTCATTATCCGAGGGACAATATTAGATCTATTTCTCTTATGTTATTTTCTTTGGATTTCTCGAGCTAGTTGGGGTTTTGTCCCATCAGCTCTCATGTCACTTTAGAGGCTTCAGACATAACTAGACTTGTATTCTGTTGTATGGAGTTGATACTTCTCAGACTTGTTCTTATTTAAGTTATGATTGTCTATCTCTAACTAGTATATGCTTCCTCTATGTTTGTTGAATTGATCTCTTAGTATGCTATGACCAAGTGTTAATCTGGAGCACTTATGTTCTGGATCCCATGTTACATCTAGGGGGTAGCCTCGGGGCGTGACATTTACCTTCTGAGTAAGGCCAATATTGTGGCAGATACACTGAGTAGATTATCCATGGGTAGTGTGACTTCAATCGAAGACAGGAAAAAAGAATTGGTTAAGGAGGTTCATAGGCTAGCTCGGATGGGAGTTCACCTTATGGAATCAACATAAGGTAGTGTTATTGATCAAAATGGTTCTGAATCATCTTTGGTAGCTGAAGTGATGGCAAAGCATGATAGTGATCCTATTTTGCTTCAGCTGAAGTGTGCAATCCATCAACAAAGAGTTGAGGTTTTCTCGCAAGGGGGAGATGGTGTGCTTCGTTATCAGGGTCGATTGTGTGTGCCGAATGTAGATGGGTTGAGACAATAAATTTTTACTGAGGCTTATAGTTCCAGATACTCTATTCACCCTAGTGCCACCAAGATGTACCGTGATCTATGGAAAGTCTATTGGTGGATTGGTATGAAGAGGGACATAGCCGATTTTGTGGCTAAGTGTCCCAACTGTCAACAAGTGAAGGTAGAGAATCAGTGACCGAGTAGTATGACTCAGGATATTGATCTTTCTACTTGGAAGTGGGAAGCTATAAATATGGACTTTCATTACAGATATTCCTCATACTCAAAGGCAACACGATTCAATTTGGGTGATTATCGACCGGATGACTAAGTCATCCCACTTCTTGGCTGTTAAGACTTTGGATTCAGCGGATGATTATGCCAAACTTTACATACGAGAGATAGTCCTATTTCATGGTATCTCATTGTCCATCATTTCAGTTAGGGGTACTCAGTTTACTTTTAAGTTTTGGAGATCATTTCAGAGAGGTCTTGGTACTCAGGTGAAACTTAGCACAACTTTTCACCCACAGACGGATGTTCAGGCAGAGCGTACTATTCGAACTTTAGAGGATATGTTGAGGGCTTGTGTGATTAACTTCAAAGGTAATTGGGATGATCAATTACCTCTTATCGAGTTTGCCTACAACAAGAACTTTAACTCTAGCATCCAGATGGCTCCGTATGAGGCACTTTATGGTCGGAGGTGTAAATCTCCTATTGGTTGGTTTAAGGTAGGTGAGGCATCTTAGATTGGCTCAGATTTGGTTCATGAGACTATAGAGAAGGTCCAGATTATCAGGGAGAGGTTAAAGACCGCTCAGAGTCAACATAAATCATATGCAGATGTGAGGAGAAGAGAATTAGAATTTGAGGTTGATTATTGGGTTTTTCTAAAGGTGTCACCCATGAAGGGTGTGATGAGATTTGGAAAGAAAGGGAAGCTTAGTCCCCATTTTGTAGGTCCTTATTATATTTTGAGGAGAGTTGGTACCGTTGCTTTTGAGTTGGAGTTGCCAACGGAGTTAGAAGCGGTTCATCCAGTTTTCCATGTTTCCTTGTTGAAGAAGTGTGTTGGTGATCCAACCTTGATTATTCCTTTGGAGGATGTGAATGTGAAGGATAGCCTTACTTATGAGGAGGTTCCTGTAGATATCCTTGATAGTTAGATTCTAAGGTTGAGAAACAAGGAAGTCGCTTCGATAAAGGTTCTTTGGAGAAATCAACTTATTGAAGGAGCTACTTGGGAAGCAGAATCATCCATGAAAGCCATGTACCCTCATCTCTTTCCTTCTGATTCCGTTTTCGCTTGAGGTAATAATTTCCTTCGTTGTATGTCCCTCCTAGTCTACTCCATAAGTTTCCCTCATGATATTAGCATGCATTCACATTTTCGAAGTTGATTCAATCATGTTTTAAGTTGAAAAGTCCAGTTTCATGTATATTCTCTAGTTTTCCTATTTTGTTGTTGTTTGGTTGGGATACTTTATCTCCAGTTTTCCTTGCTTAGTCTTCATTCGAGGACGAATGATCCCAAGGGGGAGATATTGTAACACCTCGGAAGTCGAGCCAGCTTTCTAAGTTTGAAACTCTAAAAAATTTCATGTTCGCAGGGATTACGGGTCTAAACCAGGGACCGTGGGTGGAACCACGAGTCGTGGAAAGGAACCGTGGAATGTCTTCTACAGGTTAGCCTATGGTATGAGAACCACGAGTTGGTTCTATGGACTGTAGTTCACTCTATGAACCATAAAGTCAACTCGTGGAACTTGATCTGAGGGTTGCCTATTTCCTCAGGAACCACGAGTGAGTTCTACGGGCCTTAGTCTGAACCACGGACCGTAGTGTCCCCAAGATATACAAATTGAGTCTACGACTCATGATTCATTCTACGGGTCTGTCCTGTTGACCCGTTGTTTGGCTTCTGCAGCCTGTCCATTTGGCTAGGAAGGACGGATGGAAACCATGAGTTGTGGTTTTGTGTATGACCCGTGGAATCCGTCCGTGGTCCCTGAAAGTCAACTTTTTCTAGGTTTTTCCTAATTATGTCCTATGGGTATTTTAGTCATTATCCACCCTTTTAACTAGTAGGTGAGGTCATTTTGACAATTTTTAGCATGATTTATAAACCTATTAGCCTAAGTCCCTTCTCATTACCTCATTCATCTACCAATTGGGAAAAGAACTCCTTCAAGCTCCAAGTCTCAAGCTCCAAGTTCAAGTCTCCTTTTCTTTTCAATTGCAAGTGGGTTAGCTTCAATCAAGGTATGTGAGTATTTAACAATGGGTTTCTTTAACCCTTGTGCCCAAAACCCCTAATTTCTATTTTGATTTCATGAACTATCAAATTAAGGTTCTTACCCAATTCTTATGGGTTTTGCTATAAATTACCTTCTCATGATTTTATTATGAAATTCTATTAATTGCATGATTTTGCATGGGTTTTTAATATGAATTCCTATTTCATGAATTGAAGGTTAATTATGGTAAATCCTACATGCATGAATTGATTTAAGAAAATTGGTATTTGATAGCATGTATTTTCATGAATTTTCAAGCAAGTGCATGCCTAGTTCTAATTTTCTATGAAAATCTATGTTATTATGAAAATTGAACTAGAGTCATGCAAGTTTTCAAGTTATGAATTATTATGCAAGACAAGATGCCCGATATGCCATCAATGCTTATGAATTATTTTCTAAATCAAGGTTCGTGAGTAGTATGAAGATCTGAGTTATGAACATGTTTATGAACAAGCTTGACATCTAGATATGTCACATGTATGCGAGCCTCATGTCATATGTTTAGGGAGTAGTATTTAGCACCGAGCGATGAGGGTTCTAGATAACCCAAGTCCAAAACTACATTGCCACTGTAGGTTGCCCTCCGTGGCTTATGAAAGGATCCTTATGACATGGTTCTAACCTTGGCCGGTTAGGACAACCTTTTTCAGTGTGGGTGCATGACACTGGACTCCATGAAGCTCAACATGGTTTATGTCGGTTAAGAAAAACTCCCACATAATTATTTTCAAGATACAAAGTTATATGAAATTACACTTTGAAACTTAACTTTACTTCATGTTTTATGTCTTATATCTTGATAATTTCTTATACTATTTCTTTTATGAACAGGTTCATCTTAACCTGTTTTTAAGTATGTTTTATCATGATCATGCATATCTCACATACTCGATACATCCTACAGTACTGACGCATATTTTGCGCTGCATCCTCTTGATAATGTAGATTCAGGTTCCCTCCATCAGGCACGTGGCTAAAGACCACAGGCCATATCTAGGGAGTAACCTCGGGGCATGACACTTTGTAGGTCCTTTTGGTGGATTATTTATGTGTTTAATAAATGTTTTACTTCATATTTACTTTCTTGTTGATGTTGTAGTTGCTTAATGAATATTATGGCAGCAATTGTTTGAGCTGTATTTGAATTAGTTTTGTAAAATGGTAGGTGGTGTATATTGAAAATGTAGGTTTCTACATCTGAAAAAAATGCAGAAAAGCGACGAACAATATTGCTTTTCTGAACAAATCAATTAAATTTTTTCATAAATGTGATGGACAAGTGAGTCCTTGTCCATCGCTTTGTTCTTCATGCTTAAGAACATAGCGACGAACATCGTCGCTTTTCTAGAAAAAAAGTAAAATAAAATAAAAATCGTGTTGCATCTTTGTTCGTCATTTTTAAAGCGATGCTATCCGTCGCTTTTAGAAAAGCGATGAACCATTTTCCCTAGGAAATGAGTCCATCACTTTTTCATCGATTTTGCCCAAAAAAAGCGACGGACAACATCACTTTTGACTATCGCTTTTTAGGATTTTTTTAGTAGTGTAATCTGATGTCCAAAAGGACTAAGGTGTCAAGCCTGATCTGATGGGTGACCCTTTAGAACCTACGGCGGCACCATAGTTCTGGGATTTAGGGACTTCTACTAAAGGTCTCAACCTAACTTATGGGTGAGCCTTCATCCCCGCGTCCGCTCGATGCTAAGTACTACTCACATTTGAATTGGCATACTAGACAACTCAAACATATTGACTTTCTAAGAATGAAAAATAATGCTAAAACTGAAATTATTCTAATCATGTAATTTTGAACGATAGAGTATCTGACTTAAAATACATGAAAAATCCTAACCTGATCGGGTGTTCATAACTCACCATCATGAGGAATTGAATTACTTATAACAGTTATAGAATCTAAATAAAACAGCAGTTCATAATCATAGTTCAAAGTTATGAATTATACAACATACTGAGGGTTTGAGAATTATGAGTATATAATAATGCTAGACTTCGAAGAAACATGCAATAAAGATTCATACATAACAAGAAAACTGAAATACAAGGGATTCACAAAATTTAGAAACCCTAGGCTCTGAAGACTAAACTGAAACTGAAGAACTGAATTAACTCATGGACTCAGTGGGTGAAAGGATACCCATTGATGAATTTCCACATATTTGAGAGGAAAACCCTTGGTGAAATCCTTGGGTGTTGGTAAGAGTGGCAACGGAACCGGGAGGTGCCGATACCGATTTCGGACCATCCCAGTCTGTTACCGGTCCGGTGGACTCCGGTTCCGTCCGGAAGAGGGGTTGGCCGGCAGGGGTAACGGGACGGAAGGGGTAAAATTACCGGATCGTCCCGGTCCGGTCCGGAAGAGGGGTTGGCCGGCAGGGGTAACGGGACGGAAGGGGTAAAATTACCGGATCGTCCCGGTCCGGTCCGGTTAGATCCGGTGGAAAATTTCAAATTTTTTTTATTTTTTTATTAAGTAGCCGTTGGGTTAGCCGTTGGCAACGGCCAGTGGGCCCCACCCAATGGCTATTTCAGCCAAATAGCCCCCCAAAACACCCCCCTACCCCCTAAACTTTTTTTAATACCCCAAAGTTTTTAAAAATATATTTTAGTCCTAAATTTTAACTATAAACACCCCCCACCCCTTCATTATTTATTACACAAAATTTCTTCTTCTTCATCTACTCTCTCAACTCTCAATCTTCTACTCTTCTACCCTCTATTCTCTAATAGTCTCTATTAAATTGTTAATTTTATTTGTTGGATTATTTTGGAGCAATTTTCAAGCTTCAAGTTTCATCTATCAATTTCGGCTTTTGGTTATACACGTCTATTTTTACGCAGACATTTGGTACATTCGTTCCAACTTTCATCTCTTTACTTATTTATTTTTTTGCATTTAATTTTTGTATTTATTTATTTGCTTACTTTTAATATTTTACAATGGAATTCGGTGATAAAAATGTTGGCAAGGGTAAAAGTTCATTTTTTGGTAGGGTAGGTAATGCACTAACCGGAAAAACTAAAGTCGGTAGTTCTTCTAAATCCAAATCTAAAACTAGACAACAACCTCAATTAAGAATAAATACGGATGATTTTACACATGTTGATGAAACTCCTTTTAATATTGATAGCAATACTCAATTAGATCATGAATTTTTACAGACAAGGTTTGGTAATTTTAATGAAGAACTAGATGAAGAAGTAGAATATGATAATGAATATGATGGTAATGATACTTATGATGATGATGAAACAGAGCTGCCTATGACTACTAGTCCCACTCCTGCTCCCGGTCCCGCTCCTACTCCCCCTGTACATCCTACTAGGGCTAAGCCAAAGGCTGAACGTCCTAAAAAATCTGTTGTGTGGCAATTTATGACTCAAAGTAAGGATAAAACTCAAGCTATTTGTAAAATATGTAAATATATTTTGAATCATAAAACTACGGGAAAGTCGGGTGGGATGGGACATTTAAGAAATCATTTAATGGGATGTTGTAAAAATGAATTTTTGCAAGCTCAGGCTATAGCCGATGCAAAAAAATATGGTACTCCCCTTCCCGATGCATCTGTAGGAGTAGGGGCCTCTAACATGATCCAAACACAGTTAAACCCTTCTAATGTTGCTGGCCTAGTACACATCGCAGTTATAGTAGAGAAAGAGATCTTGAAGAATTAGTTAAAATGATTGTTCTTTGTGGCTTACCTTTTAGTTTTGCTGAAAATCCCGGTTTTGTTCATTATATTCAAATAGTGTATAATCCTTCTTTCAAAGGTTTTTCAAGAAATACTATTAAAAAAGCTATTTTTGATTATCAAGGACAAAATGTACAATATCTTCGTTGTTTATTTAACTATAATACTTGTAGAATGACTATCACTTCTGATATGGGTCGTAGTCCTAATGGTAACGATTATTTCACTATTACTGGTCATTGGATTGATGAAAATTGAAACATGCAAAAAAGAATTTTAGGTTATAAATGTTGTGAAATGCTGAAAACCGGTAGTTACATAGCTCAAACTATTATAGATGTTTTACAATTTTATGGAATTTGTAATAAAGTAATTAGTGTCACCCTTGATAATGCTTCTAATAATACAAATGCTGTTGATAAACTAAAACCGACAATTTTTCCTATTTATATTGATGGTTTTCATATTAGGTGTGCTGCACACATATATAATTTAATTGTTAGAGATGATATAGCAATGTATAATAATGGTTGTATAAAATGTGAAGCTGCATGCCATTTTATTTTTAAATGTCAAGTAAAGTCTAGGCGTGTAGAGTTTGAAAATCGGTGTCGTGAATTAGAACTCCCCCCTTGAAAAATTCAAAAAACAGTGACTACTAGATGAAATTCTTTATATGAAATGCTCAAAGTTGCTTATGAATATAGAAAGCCTTTACAAATGGTTTGGAATGCTCACAATTCAGATATTGATTATAGAATTACTGACACTGATTGGAAAGAAGTATATGAACTTAAAGAATTTTTAAAAGTTTTTTATTTAGCTACAAAACAAATATCTGGACTTTATTATCCAACTATTTGTTCAGTTTTACCAAATATATGTGCTATTTCTGATAAATTTTTTCAATACAAAAATATTCCACGGTTTAAAGATTCTATTAATGCAATGATTAAAAAATTTAGAAAATATTTTATTCCTATTCCTCAAATTTATTTAACTGCTTGTTTATTAAACCCAACTTACAAAGAAATAGGTGCATCACGAATGGTTGAAAGAATATATTCAAATTTAGATATTTTAGAGATTATATATCAGCAAAGTATCCAAGGTGACGAAGTTGCCGAAGAGGACAAAATACCTAGTTTGTCCGATGTTAAAGATAGCATAAGAATTGAAGCTAGAAAATTGTATGACTTGTATAATTCTAGTAGAATAAATGATGAAGTACATAATGTAGAACCTTCAAGTTCTAGGCGTAGATATTCAAATGAAGATGATATTGATGATATGATGGAAAATTATCTTGGTCTTACTTCTAATGAAAGGAATGATTTTGATGAATATCTTAATCAGGGAATGGAAAGCATTAAGGATGCACAAGGCAAACCTCAACTTTTGGAATGGTGGAAGACTCGCGGCAAGTCATTTCCAAAACTTCAACCGGTGGTTCGACATTTGCTAGCTATTCAAGCATCTTCAGTAGCTTCGGAGGGCGCTTTTAGTGCAGCAAGATATCAAATTGGGGAGCATAGGTATTCATTAGCATCAGACAGCTTGGAGATATCGGTATTGTTTAGAGATTGGATCAATGCCGAGCGAAAGAATTATGGGCGTCCTAGTTTACCTGTCCAATTTGAATATGATATAGATAATATTTTGGTAAATTCTAGTGAAGACGGCATGGATGCATTGGAGGATCAAGCACAACAACCACTTCCAGAAAATGTTACCAGAGAATTGTTAGAAACTCTACGTCAAGACTATTTTCAAGGATTCAAATATTAGTATGATAGTTCGAGGCCTAATTCAAACAGAACCCTTCCTAGAAGGTGGCTGCGTAGATTAGGTCCTCTTCTAATATTTGTAATACAAATTGTATTATTTAATTTTTATGAATAAAATTATAGGCTATTCGCCTTGAATTTTTTTAATTATTGTCTTCAATTTAATACAAGTCTTTTTTATATATTTCAATTTTTAAATGTTTCAAACTTAAGTTACAATTTGAAATTTAAAAAAGTTTAACAAATGAAAGTTTGATATAGTTTAAAAAGTTTCAAACTTAAGTAAGTAAGTTATTAAGTTAGTTATAGTTTAAAAATTTAAATTTAAACTTTTAAGACTTAAGACTTAAGAGTTTAAAAAGTTTTTAAGAGTTTAAAATTTGAAATTTAAAGTTTTAAACTTTTAGAGTTTAAAATTTAAACTCTAAAAAAAGTCTAATTTATTAAGTTATAGTTTTAAAAGAAATATAAAATAACTTATATATTTTGAAACTTTTTCAATTATAAATAACCAAATTTTAATTTAATTAAATTTTTTTAAAAAAAGGAGCGGGACCCGGTATACCGGTCCGGTCCCGGTCCGGTCCGGTCCCGGTAGGTACCGGACCTGGACGAAAAGGGAAAAATTCCCGGTACTACCGGTACCGGTACCGTCCCGGTTCCCGGCCAACCGGCGGACGATTACTCCGGTACCGGTCCGGTTCCGGTTAATACCGGTCCGGTCGTACCGGTACCGGTGCCGGTGCCAGCCATAGTGGTTAGTAATAGTTGCAAGTAATGTCCTTTTGTTTTCTTCCTGTGACTAGCGCTATATCCATATCTCATATAGTAGCAATGTAACTCACATTTTTGTGATTCTTGGTGGACTAGTTGGGCTGCAAGTCACCCATTCCCATTGCGTGGGTACACAAGGATCACCGTCTTCATCTGTCCAATCACTTCCCAATGACATGGAGCGGAAGGCGTTGAGAGTACTCACTTCCAAGTAGAAGCTTTAAATCAATTAGCTATATTTGGTAAAAATATGTGTAGAAGTAGAACAATTACCATAGATGGATAGAGAGAAATAACTAGACTAAGCATGGAATGGTCATTGTACCATCTTGTTCATCAGTCTTTGTAGCAATTTGCACATATCTGCATATTTCCATTGCACTTAGTAGTGGACCTCGAGTTGAGTCACGAGTCTTCACAAAGGAGAATGACAGTATAAAATCCAACGATATGTTCATGTAGCTAGGCTCATACAAAGTATAACTTCCATTTGCATTCTCTGCTATATTCACCACAGCGTTGCTGTAGTCCGGAACGTATGGGTGCTCCATTTTAAACTTCCTGGTCTCATTTATCCCCAAGTCTTCAATCTCAGCAAAGTATGCAAAAGCTCGTGCATTCGCTGGAAAGTCATCAAGATTCAGCCTATAGCTGAGCAATCCTTTAGTCCCAACTACTGCAGTCTGCATTACTTTAACGGGTGGGTATTCTCTTGTGTTTGTATCTATGTACTTTGTTGTGTTGATTCTTTCTGTGCCTGCAGCCACATCTACAAGAAAATTTGGCCTTTTTTCTAGATCCGAATCCCATATACGGTCATAGGGATCATCAGGATACCTGTGAGACAGATCTATTCATGTTATGATCTTGTGAGAGCTGAAAAAATCTAACTTATCGTTTATCTGCTTTTGTATCACCTCACAAACAGCAACAACAACTACACCTCATTCCCAAGCAAGTTACGCTATGTGAAACCTCACTGATCATGTCGCTCCATTTAAGTGCTTATTAGACCAATATTACAATTTAAAAAAACACAGAAATTAGAAGTTCACTATTTTTTCTATTGGCATATAAATTACTAACAGGACTAAAAGACTCTTAGAAACATAGGATCCAAAGAAAACATACAAACATGACTAAAGCATATTCCCGAAATCTACTATACCTTATAGGTTCCTTGCTTTGAGCTCCAAAATCTACTCTTGCTGCCACTTTTAAGTAAAAGTTATCTTCATAGTCTGTGGCATACATTGACAAGTTTAGAGGTCTCAGCTCAAGAGTAGATATGAAAGGGGACTCTGTTGTTGCACAACACAAGCACACATCGATCGAGTTTGAAGGTGCTCTTATGATCATTTCCTTCACATATATCCTTGAAGATTCTGAAATTGTTATAGTTCCCCACTTAGTTGCATCCAAGTAAAGCTGAAATTTGGGGTATGTTCCCTCTGCTGCAGGACTTCCATATAGAAATGTTGCTCGGACAAGATATCGCCTTCTCTCCTTGGTGTTTAAAGTATAACAGTATTTCTTGCTGTCTGCTGGAAAGTCTCTGCGCCTTTGATATTGTTGTGAGTTTACATTTGCATTCACTACCACAACTGGTTTTCCATCCCTCATGATGCCTGCATCTGAAGTCCATGCTAATCCTGTACTCGGGTCCGTATAATTGCTTGCACTTCCACAGTCTATACTTACAAACTCTGCATAATTGAACCTCTAATTCATGAACAAGATTGCCACTCATTATCTTGTCCTAATGAAAATCAAGTTAGTTTTAACTATGCCCCAAACCCAAGCGAGTTGGGTCCGCTACATGAATCCTCACTGACCATATCGTTCCATTTAAGCTCATCTCCAACCAATAGTATACCAAAAAATGGAACACTAGAAGTTCACTATTTTCTACTGGCATATAAATCATGGTTCCTAGAGTACATATTAACATGACTAAAATCTAATAGGTATGGTCTATATAAAAACCCTCTATCCTGACCAAATGAAAATCAAGTAGTTGTTTCTAGATGTGACAAATATGTTTTCCATTCTTTTGAAATTCAGGTTATTTGAAGCCAAGATTGGTTTTTTTAAATCAAGATTATGTGGTATAGTGAAGGGTAAATATGTAAAGAGGACATACCTGTAACTTGGCACACAATTGCTGGAGTGAAGCAAAGAAGTAAAACAAAAAATTGTAAAAAGAAACCCATGGAAGAAGAAGAAGAAGAAGATAAGCTGTGTTCTGTTTGATAAACTGGTATAATATTTTAGTATATCAGTGAAGTTCAAGACTCCCTAAAAGTGGATCTCAATTGATCTTTCTTGGATTACCTTTAACTTTTTGTTATTGAGGAGTTTTGTGCAATGTTCACTCACATTCCTATGTTGTTTTTCTTTTGAATATTTTGAAATTTGCTTTTTCCAAAGGTAGATGGAATTCAACTTCATCTTTCAGCCTCACCTTTTTCACTTTGCTTTGAGAAAGAGTTTTTAGTACGTTGACACTTGACACCACTGCAAAATGGAAAGCAAGTAAATAATATTTGTCCACTTTTATATGTTTCATTTTCTTTTTCTCTGTTTTAATTTTGTTTCTTCTTGTAGTTGATTTGACATAAGTTTGTAATGTAAATATGCAAGAATTCCTTTTAATAGTGTGAATAACACAAGCTCACAGTTTTGGCTTGTGGGGTCCTGTCCATAAAGTAAGATGATTGGATTATTTATTGATGAATGATTCTTTTTCTTGAATATATTATTGTTATATGACGGAACCCATCGATAGCCTCCTAAAGTTAACACCACTTTTTACTTAGGAACCTCAAGTAAGTCTCGTACATTTTGAACATCTAAGATAAGGTCGGACTGTGTCATTTTAACACTTTTCGCTGACTTGACAACTTGTGTGATTTTCACTCCAAAGAGGCGCGTGAAGAGCCTAAAAAATCATATTTTTTATTTTTTTTAAATTCTTTTTATTTCCTTCTTCCTCTTCATCATCTTTCTTCTTCTTTATTCTTTTTCTCCATCTTCTTTATTTAATATTCTACCATTGATAAATTTTTCACCATTATTAGCTTGTTCACCGAAAAAAATAAGATCACCACCATTCTCTAAGACAAGTGATATTTTCTTTTTGTATAATATTAAGATCGAAAACGAATTTTAAATTCTTAAAAAAATCAGCCAAAAAAATAAAATTTCCCTTAAACTCCATTTTTTCTTCAAGATTTTATCCCAACATATTACTATATTAATGTAATTGTAGATCTCACCTATTAATCAAAGTTGACAGAAATAAAAGAAAGAACAAGAAGTTCATCAAGAGAAAAAATCAAATCTGGGTTTCAAAAATTTCTGACAAGCACTCCATTTTTCTCGTCAATAATTATACGAATTTATTAATATAATAGTTTATTTCATTTGCAAAAATAAAAAGCTATCTTTTTAGTCCGTTAATTTCAAATTTTACCCATTCATTTTTCATTGCAATTCTTTTTGTTAACATCTATTAGCATTTGTGATGTGCAATATAAGCTTCTTGTTCTTGAATTCTATCTATGAAGCTTATTTGAATTAAAAAAAAAAAAGATAAAAAGGTGGAGTGAATGATGGTCACTGGTGATAGAGTTCTAATGACTATGACAGGGGAATTCTTGGGGAAGGAGGGGTTGGGTAGGTTGGTGGGGTGGGGTTAAGAAAATAGCTTTAGTTATATTCTTTTTTTTTTTTTATGAAGAATAGTTTTTCTTTTACTTTTTTTTTTATAATTTATTTTTTAATTATTATTTTATACCCAAATACCACATGTCATCTTTTAATTAGTCATCATGTCAGTCATCAGCGAGTGTAATTCACACTTTTTATAGTTGTAGCTGATTGTCAAAAAAATATTTAATAACACAAAATTTAAATTGTTTAAGTGTTTAAAATGTATCAGGCTTACTTGAATCGCCTAAGTAAAAAATCGTGCCGACTTTAGGGGCTACGGTTCCGCCTTGTTATATTGGATATGGATGTGGCATGAAAATCTGGCCATGCAAACTGCAAAAGCATCTCTTTAAATTTAAAGGAAGAAAAAGAGAATCTAATAATCACCTCATCTTCCTTTTGCTTTTGGTACCAACACACATAATCTTTTTCTTTCTCACTTTTGGCCCAACTTGTCTTTAACTTTTGCAAGTTTGATAAAGAATGCAGAATCAAATCATGACCTGTAAACTTCCAAGATTGTCCTTGTGTCTTGCAAGAATAATGGTCACCTTTTCTTCCTCCCCTCCCCTCCCCCACAATCTTATGTTAACCATGGGGACCTATAATTTTTTATATCAACTTAATTGAATCCATCATTTTTTACTTAAACTATAGATACATATGTGAATTTTTTTTGAAAAATATTATACAAATATAAGTTTCAAAATCATACTAGTAATTGTAGTATTTTTCCTGTAATTTTTTGTCCTTCGATTTTTATTACTATCGATTGTTTTCTGTCCTTTTTACGGAATATTTTGTCTTGTTTTCTTAGTATCTTGCCATGGTTTCTTCACTTACTTAATTTTCTTTTCTATCCTGCTTTGATATGCTTTTTATTAAGCCAAGGGTGTTGAGTTTTTAAGAGGTTTGAATGAAAAATGAATAGGTGTTTTCGCGAAAAGACACTAGTCACTTTGAATGGTTGTGACCTTTCAGATGGGTTGTGACTTTCCCTATAAGTTGTGATCTTTCTGATAAGGCATAATAAACATCTCTTTGTCCTACCCTTTGGTGGCTATAAATAGAAGAGTTTTCTCTCATTTTTTTACGATTTGAATTTTCTGCACTCCCTCTGCATATTTTCTTACAAACAAAAATATAGAGTCATGTGTGATTTGTTGCCGATCGTTGAGTTCGACGAAGTCATTGGCGTTTGAGGTACCGCTACTCCAGCAACAAGTATATCCGTTTTATGCTGGGAGAAAATAATCATAAACCTCGGATACAATGAGGGGATAAATTCCTTAATGGACAAAGATGGATTGAATTTGTTTTCTTCATCTTGAATGGTTTTTTCCATCTGCACGGGCAGAGACCAACAACCTTGAGGAAATTATATTTTCTATATCTGTGTTCATCCAAATTCGGATCACAGATACTGCAGATTTTTCTCTTGTCTAACGTACAGTGACTTGGATGATTGTATTGAGAATGTTGAAGGAGATTCAGAGATGCAGTATGTTGTTGCTCTCAATGGCGCATGGACTTCGGGTCCGAGTGCTCTGGCAAGCGATTCAGGAAATAATTAAGTGGCTTCAATAATGAGATTTTAACTTCTATAATTTGACAGCATGTCAAATGGGTCACACTTTAACAACTGTGAGTTTCCATGGACAACAAATAGAAAATTATAGACCACATAGGCACATGAGATTTCCATCATATTGAATGTCAATTTTAATGGCCTATACTGGGCAAGTACTGGCAAAGATGACATCATTGTCATGGTGGAATAACTAAAGTTAAAGGCACCTGCAAATTTATGGTTAATGAGATTTATTCTCTATTTTTAAAGGGAATCTACAAGTTATAGGACACATCTTTTCGGGCTTGAATAATTTATTACAACGCTAGTGTAATGAAAAGATGAAGTCAACAATTGCAACTAGGGGTCGCATGGTATGGTATATACCGAATTATCATATCGAATCGAAATTTTTGATATCGTGGTTTAGATATATTATGATATTTGGTATGGTATATAATATGCATTTTATTTTATTTTTGTATTTGATATGGTATTCGGTATTTATAAATAATATACTGAAATACCGAATACCATACCGAAGTATATATTGCATAAATAATTTATACATTATTAAAATACTAGCAAATATATAACCTAATATTAATATAAAACTAAATATTTAGACATTGAAACTTTGACTACTTAATCTTGATTGAAATATTTTGTTGTGTAATTGATTAATAAAGGGAGTTGCTTATACCTTCTTTTGAATATATATATATTTCAACATGTGTAATGTGTTGATATGATACAATTGAGACATTTTTAAAAATATCAAAATCATAATTCTCTATTGTAAAAGTATATATTAGTCAAAGTTGAACAAACTATGATTACCGATTTACCATACCGCAAGACACCGGAATCGAACTTTTAAATACCGAACTAATTTGGTAAGGTAATGGTATTATATTTTTAAAAACTGAACACCAAAATTACCAAACTGAAGTTTCAAATACCGCACCATACCATACCATGCCCACCCCTAATTGCAACAACCACACGATGTTTGACAACTGTTAACTATCTTGCATCTTTGGCCCGAGGATTGGAATGGCTCAATGGAAATAGCAATTTGGGCAGACGTGTATTATTTGATGATCTCAAAGTATACTATATTTGTGATCATGTTCAAGATTATAAGGTATATATATGAATTAGATTTATATTAAAACTTGAAAATATTTTTGAGATCATGAAAATAATATTTAAAATGTGGGGGATCTCGGCTTATGATAAAGTCAATACTAGACTTAGTGTCTAATTTAATTTGAAAGAACAAGATATGAAATCTAATGATATTTTTGTATTATACCAAACTCACAAAATTCTTGGAGGATATATGATTTGGTGGTCGTTGAATTTTTAACTAGCATATAACTAGTTTATAAACTACCAAATAGATGTTTGAACATTTAGTTGTTCAAAAGAGTTGTGTTATTTCATAAAAGAGTGTCACTTGAAATGTCATGACTTTTCATTAAAAGGTGCGTCTATTAAAATATAATTATTTGTATAGATATCAATGTTGGTGAAAGGCTACTCACTTTTGTCGGTCGACAAAAATGACGATCAATTAATCATTAATAATGATTAATGTTTGTTGGTAAGTTTTGATTATCACAGAATTTGTGGGGGAAAACTATCCTTACGGCTAGCCGAATACTCAATTGCGTGCCCCATAAGAAACACAATCTATTCCATATGAAAAATGGAAAGGAAGAAAGCACAACTTGAATTACCTCAAAATGTGGGGGTGTTTGGTTAAAGTGTAAGTTCCTAAACCCAAAAGGGTAAATAGGATCGAAAATGGTTAGTTGTGTTTTTATAAAATATGCCACCAATAGTAAAACATATTGATTTCTGATAAAATTAGAAAATGCTGATTTTAGTGTAGTATGTCAGCCCTATAATATATGTCTTTGGTGGATATTGATATGCTAGTTAGTGAACTTTTTCACGTAACTAGTTCTGTCTTAGTAAAGACTAGTTGATTGAATTAGTCAACTGATAGTTGATCATATGTCTTTTAATTAAAGATTGTGTTCTTTAATTTCGTGAAGAATGTCATTTGAAAGGTTGTGACTCTTCATGATAAGATGTGTCTATTGAATGACAACCCTTTAAATAGACAAGATGTTTTATTAAACATAAAAGTGAACAGATATCACTTGAAAGGTTGTGACGTTTCATGATAAGATGTGTTTGTTGAAAGTCAACCTTGTGAAGAGATATGATAGTTCATTAATTTAACATATAGGTTCTTTGGTCTATAAATCCAAGAACCAATTGATGATAATAACTTGAATTTTCACATCAGTGAATGTGCTATTAGTTGGATATTTGAATAAGTAGACTTACAAAAGGTGGAATGGTTGAGAAATATATTAACAAAAGGTTGTGGCCACAACGGAGGTCAATCATCCACAAGTATTAATATAATGATATACTTTACGTATAGTCATCAGTCTACCATATATTCTATTTATTTAAAGAATGATTTGCACTATGGACATGACAATATTTATGTACTCTATTTTTGGAGATTAAAACCTTTAGTTTTTTACTTCGTTTGGATCTTCGTTCTGATTTGAAGAATATAAAAACTTCATCAAAACTTAGAGTTCATTCGGTTAGCGATTCGAAGAATATAAAAACTTCATCGTTAACTAAAAACAAGTTTGAATAAAGATCGGTTCGAAGAATATAAAAACTCCACCGAGTAAATCAGTTTGTGTATTCGGTTTGAAGAATATAAAAAACTTCACTGATTCACTAAACACTCTGTTTGAATGGTTATTTCAATTTGAAGAATATAAAAATGTCATCGAAACTAAAGTTCATTCAGTTAAGCGATTCAAAGAATATAAAAACTTTGTAGTTAACTTCTGAAATTATGTTAGTATTTTTCCAGAAAATGAGCCTCAAACATTTAAATAAGTCATGTCTTCTATAGAATCATCATTCTTGAAAAGAGGCAGTCAATAGTGAGATTGAATCCATAATGAACAATCATACATGAGAATTGGTTAATCTTTCTCTAGAAATAAACCTTTAAGTTCCAAATGAATTTTCAAAAGGAAAATGAACGATGATGGAACTATTGACAAATACAAAAGCAAGACTTGTCGTCAAAGAATTTAGACAATGTGATAATCTTGATTACTTTGATACGTACTCGTCGATAACAAAGAATTACATTGATTCAGGTATTAATAGCGTTAGCCAAGGTGTATAGTCTTAAAATCCATCAAATGAATGTGAAAACAACCTTCTTAAATAGAGATTTAGAGGAAGAAATCTACATGGAATAACCTGAAGGGTTCGTGATTCCTGAAAATGAAAAGAAGGTGTGTCGACTTGTTAAGTCTTTGTATGGACTGAAACAAGCACCCAAACAATGGCATGCAAAATTTGATCATACAATATTATCAAATGATTTTAAAATTAGTGAGTGTGACAGATGCATTTACATTAAGAACACTCTAAATTAAGTCATCATTATTTATTTATATGTGGATGATATGTTGATAATGAATAACGACATTGCTAACATAACGGCTACTAAGGGTATGCTTGCTAGTAAATTTGATATGAAAGACTTAGGAGTTGCCGATTCGATATTGGAAATTAAGATTCATAAAACTCCTCAAGGTCTAGCATTGTCTCAATCTCATTATATCTAAATGGTACTTGAAAAATTCAAGTATTTAGATTTCAAAGTTGCAAATACACCAATTGATGTGAACCTTGCTCTTGCTAAGAACAAAGGTGAAAGTCAGTCTCAATTGAATTATGCCAGACTGTTGAGAAGTTTGATGTACATCATAAATTGTACACACGCAGATATAGCTTGCGCTTGAGTAAATTGAGTTGGTACACAAGTAATCCCAACTAGAATCATTGGATGACTATGAAATAAGTTTTGGGGTATTTGAAACATACTCAAAACTTTGTTTCGCATTACAACAAATATTCCACAGTTATTAAGGAATATAGTGATGCAAATTGGATCACTGGGTCAACTGAAACTAAATTCACAAGTAGATATATTTTACCATTGGTGGAGGAGCAGTGTCTTAAAAATTATCCAAAAAATTATGTATTGCCCGCTCTACAATAGAGTCTGAGTTTATAACTTTAGACGAAGATTGGTGAAAAAGTTGAATAACTCTGAAATGGCTTAAATCGTTGACACATATATACATACATTGTGATAGTCAAAAGGTAAAGAAAAGCTGAGAACCTTATGTATAATGGTAAGTCTTGTCATATACGACAAAGATATAATACCATTAGACAACTATTCTCTAGTGGAATTATCACAACTGACTATGTAAAGTCAAGAGATAATATGTTGGATCCACTTACAAATATGCTAATTAGAGAAGTAGTTGAAATATCATCAAAGGGAATGAGACTATGGCCGAGGACAAGTCATTGTGGCGGTAACTCTACCTAGAAGACTAGAGATCCCAAGATCTAGGTTCAAGGAGATCAAACAAAGTCATTGACGACGGTTCAACATTGTCAAAATAAATTTTATGATCCATTCTCATGATAAGACAATGTTCAGTAACAAGGATAAGGCATTAAGGCTTTTTAATGATTTCTAAGTTTGATACGAGGTATATCAAATATTGTATCTATGGAAACACATTTAGGAATCATCTATGTAAGTGTGAAGTGTAAGCCGCTCTAAGGAGAATCCTGTAAGGCCAGTTCTCTATGCACTTATGAACCAGATGTGTTCATGGCTGAAATGAACAAAACAATGAGAACCAAAGATGGTTAAAGGGTTGATTGTGTGACATGTGGTTGTCTAGGTATACACCAAAGCTTGACGGTTCAAAGATATCAAATCTATCGATTGATCGAGTATATCCGACATATGTTCACTACAGAAAGTTCAAAGGGAAACCTACTTATCCAGATGCAATTAATCCTTACTTATGAATTACACAGTTTTTTCATGCATGTTTTTCATCACATAGCCATTCCCCATTCATGTGGGGGATTGTTGGGTTTTTAAGAGGTATGAATGGAAAATGAATAGGTGTTTTCGCGAAAAGACACTAGTCACTTTGAATGGTTGTGACCTTTCAGATGAGTTGTGACTTTTCCTATGAGTTGTGACTTTTTCTATAAGTTGTGACCTTTCTGATAAGGCATAATAAACACCTCTTTGTCCTACCCTTTGGTGGCTATAAATAGAAGAGTTTTTGCTCATTTTTTTACGATTTGAATTTTCTGCACTCCCTCTGCATATTTTCTTACAAACAAAAATATAGAGTCATGTATGATTTGTTGTCGATCGTTGAGTTCGACGAAGTCGTTAGCGTTTGAGGTACCGCTACTTCAGCGACAAGTATATCCATTTTATGCTGGGAGGAAATAATCCTAAACCTCGAGTATAGTGAGGGGATTAAATTCCTTAATACACACAGTGAATTTTGTGAACTCGGATTTTAAGTAAAGTTTTTGTTTTTCTGCTTTTTCATTTATTTTTTATTTTCTGATTTACTAATTTGAACACAGGATACCAACAAAGGATATATCAGAAACAATATCTTTACCTCCCAAACAGGGGCAACAATAGGGTGGCGCAAGGGTGTTCACACAAACCTGCTCGACAAAAAATTACACTGTATATGTAAGGTAATTTCTTAATTTTTTATGTACATGTAGATTTTAATCTCCTGAATATAAAACTAGAGGTAGGCTCAGTGGTTTAGGAATTTCAAAATTTACCTTGACGTTCTAAGTTCAAATTCAGGCACTACATTTTTATTTTTTAAATCTCCTTAATTAAAATCCTGGATTCAGCATTGATATGTTATTGTTGTATAAGTTTCAAAACCAATAATATTAAAGAACTCAGAAGTTTGGACTATTATGTTTACAATGTGGATTTGCTAAAGCTTTTAGTCCTAAATGTATCAATTAGTTTTACATAGTAGATAGATTCTTTTTCTAGTATTAGAGTTGAATTCATGTCTTCTCTAAAATTTAAGTTCATTTATAAACTGCAACTTTTCTGTGACATTGCGAAAGTTAATGAACTCATCATCCACTTATTGGGTCAAGTTTGTAATGGTCAGCAATTTGGACAGACCCAGCTTACCAGTCTGATGTGAGTTCGCTTTTTTCATGATTACTCGGGGAGGGGGAATTTACAAAGAATGACTTTGGAGGTGAGCAGTGTTGAACTTTTGATTATGAGTAAAATTTTAAATTTTGCCTTTTAACTTTGAAGATTTGTTCATGAGGCAAGTGACAGTTAAAAGTTCAAGATCATATATTTTCAAGAGAATGAGGTGTAATTTCTTGTATACAAGATTAATTCTACCCATTTTTATTTACAAAATTCTCCCCTATAACACTGCAGTAATTAGGTATGTTGCCTACCTTCAAAATATTCTCACATTTTGTATACCTTAATAACATACAACGGTAAGAATATCTGAATTTAGTATTGTCATAATATCAACTAATTTCTTTCTTTTTAACTAATTGAGGAAGAATTTGCAGATTAACAAAATCTACTGGACCAAATTTTCTTCTCTAAAGAGAAATGCTCTGATCTCGCATGAGATATTGTTGTATACCATTAAGGTATACAACATGTGTGTTGTAACCCAAAGGTGTATAATGTATATAACTGTTGAATATTTTGTAAATATTTTTTTCTTAATAGGTAGGGGTGTAATATTTTCTAGTGGACATTCTCGCATAATTCTTTTGTGCCGCTTAGGCACAATGTGAAGATGCCTTTAAAAATTATATTATACCAGTAGTCAATTTTAGGACTAATTGCTAGAATTATAAATTATATTGATGTTGAAAATAAGCCTTATCTTCTTTATTTGAAAGCAGCAGAGACCTACAACTTCTTCCTGAATATCCCGACTTAAGACTAAAGAATTTTCTGTTGCTACCATATAGTATTCATTGTTATCTGATGATAAGTAGAATATTTGTATCATGATTGACCACTTCGGAATTTCATAAAAGAACTTTCTAGAGATTATCAACCTTTTCCAAAATATAGGACGTTATCCTAGAATTTCATTTGCACAAGTTCGAACTCAAGGATACGTAACATCTACAAGTGAAACTTAGAAATACAATTCCAGAGTTCAATTTTTGCAACTAAAATTTCATAATAGTGTCTTGAAGTTTGTATTATGATGATCTCCAATAAAAAAATTTCTTGGAGTTCGAATTTTGCCCCAACAAGAGATTTTAGAATTTTGTTTTGCTCATATTCTTTCTTAAAATAATTACAGAAAGAAAGTTCCTTAAGCTCTCCAAGTTAGAACTTCTCAGATTAATATTATAGACATGTTCAATAACCATATCAATTAAATGGAACCGAAAGTTTGCCTTTTTACCGTCAATCAAGTCTCATTTCAAAGGTCTTCAGCTTCTTTCCCTTTTCTCATCAAATGAGACCTCCTTCCCCTATCCAACATGTTGTACTCCAGCATAATATATTGGAGTTTTTCCTTTTGAAATCAAACTCCAGCACAATGTCATGGAGTTTGAATTTATAAAAGTGAAACTCCATGCAATATCCTAAAGTTCAAACTTATACAAGTAAAATTTCATAACACTGTCCTGAAGTTCGAGAAGGAGATAGTTCAAAATTTTGAAACTTCTCATGGAGTCCTTGTATCCCAAGATGCTCGGGGTATTTCTAAAATTTTAAGATTTTTGTGTCTTAGTGTACCCCATTTTATGTGATTATATTGGGTATGTTGTGTTGTGTCTTAGTCTAGGGGTATTTGACCAAATTTTGAAACAGTGCATGGGAATCTTAGTAGCTCAGTTGATTGACTACTTAAACTTTCAACTTATTGGTGAGGTTTTGATTTCCCACCTTGTAATTCCTTTCCCTATTTTCCCTTTTCTATCCCCGTAAATTAAAAAAAAAGTTTTGAAACAATGAATGAGTTTCAACTAGTGGCATGAAAATTGTCTATTTGACTATTTCTCCTGAATTTGGCATGTTGAGCTCTAATTAGGTGATTTTTATAAATATCCATTTCAGGGTTATTAAATATAATATAATCATTAATTTGCAAAGTAATTGAAACTTAACAAAGCGACATACGCTTGCTTATTCCTTTTCTCTGCTTTTGTTGCGATTTATCCCATGATATAAATTAAGGCTATATCCTCCGTTCAACTCCTTTAAGAAGTTATGTTCCTTTTTATTTCATTGTTAAGAATTCACAAATCCTAGAGATTCATATAAATATCAAAAATTTATATATTATCTCGTGAAAATCATAATGTGATCAAAAAATAAAAGAAGAAGATGGAAAAAAATATTCAGTAAGAATTGGACTGGATTATTCATTAACAAGTAAAGTATCTATGGAAATAGTTAATTCTAAACTTAAAAAAAAATTCCTTATGTTCATCCAGATGGTCAAGAAACTAGTGCGATGTCATTGAATTAATATTTTAATGTTAATATTTTGTCATATTAAAGTGTGTTAATATGTTGTATTACTAGTATATTACTCCTGCAGTTTGTGGCATCTGTGAGTGGCATCCTCTTTACTCATATCAAATTTGTGATAGAATATGATCATTAGTTAGTTTTTATAACTTTTGTAATCTTTAACTCATTATTCTACCTTATAACTCATGTAACTTTTAAGCCATTCATTTACCTACTCTACTATCCACAATCTTTCCATTCATTACAAGAAAGAATTCTTCACCTATAAATAGTGATGCTCCCAAATAAAGACTATTATTTTTCATTCTTGAAGTCACCTATTTCAATCCATTTAGAAAAATAAGCAGCCCTAACTGAAAGAAATTTTACCTGGCATGGTGTCTAAGGAAAAAGTCCAACTATATCCATTCCTCATGAATGGTCAAGAAGAAATAATCAGATTTAGGAGCTCAACTGATTAGTGAAACATCCGAGCATGCCGCTGACACTTGTCACATTTTTGTATAAATGCCTTCGTATCTGTTTCATCTGTGGCCAATAGTATTCAACCCTTACTAACTTTAATACCAATAAATCTACTCCAAAGTGATTCCCACAAACTCCTTCATGAACTTCTCTTATAACATAGTCAGTCTCATCGAGCCTTATATATCTGGCTAAAGGGCCATAAAAGGACCTCCAATATAATTTTCCATTCACCAAGCAATATCGAGTGGCCTTTTTTCAAAGTGCTCAAGATGCCTTGACATTTTTTGTTATAAATTAACTATTCTGTAAGTAATTGAAAATTTTATTACGCCAATCCCAAATCAAGTTAGTAAAATTTATCTTGTTGTAGCTTGAATCCAAGACTGAGTGCACCAAGTGAATGATCGAGCTTGAAGATGATTTTATTGCATTTATTGGGGATCCTAAATTGGCCAAAGCATCTGTCTTGGCATTTTCCTCATAAACTGCGCATGCAGTGTTTGGACCTTGTCCATATATCACTGCATTTGCTCCTTCTTAGTCTCGAAGATTCCATGGATTTGACTGACCACTAATTGGAAATCCCATTTGACTAGTAACTTCGTGGTCAGAACTATTTTGTCAACCAATTTTATTTGCTCAAGTACCCTGTCATGATCCGAGACTAGGCCCCGGACGTAACGGGCAACGCAGACCAAAGAGGCCTGAGTCAACCCCTTAGCATTCATCATTCACACAATTATAAAAGATTAGCGGAAACAGACCCATTATAGATAAGTCCAACTTTATAAAAGGATCAACAATAGTTTCACTAATACCAGTCTACAAAGCCTCTATCATCAAGAATAACATTTAAGCCGGGACATGGCATGGCTCCAACAATACCATAATACGGAAAGAGATCTCAAAGACTAATAAAAAGAAAATATAGGCCTTCCGGAAGTATGGAGGGCTCACCACTTGTTATTCGAATCCCGAAAGTCCTAGTGATGCACGGAACCACGAGGATAGGTCTCGGAACCTGCATCATGAAATGATGCAGCGTCCGAAGACGGTCAGTACGGCAAGTACTGACATGCAACCCAAGGGAAGGGATATCACAACTTATAAAACAAGTCATAAAACATAATCCGAGACCAAAATCATCAAATATGAGGCAATTTTCCCAAATCAGTAAAATAGAACAATTTCACAATTTCAGTACTTCTGGACTAGATGATATTACCGACATTTATTTCACCACGGGCTATGTATGTCCGACCATCGCTCGATCGACTGAGCCTCCAATTCAAGTTTGCCGCAAGGATCGGAGCATCATATCATAATCACCTCATGACTGCATACAACTGAACAAATCAAGCGTACAGTAGGGAGCCCCGTTCGACTCAGAGGGAAGAGCCCCGTTCGACTCATACCCTTGTCGGCAAAACACGGTTTCAAGTGTGAAGCCCCATTCGACTCACACCATCTCGGCTAGCCATCTAATCCTCTCAAGCCCATATTTTAACATTTCAAATGTTTCACAAAACATTCATTTGGGACCCTTAACATTCTTAAGGCATTTATAACTTTGATATCGTCATACCAAGACTTGCAAGCCATACATATCATGCCATAAATATTTCATAAATTCGTACATCATTAGTTCCCTCATTTAAAAGGATTTAAACACATTTACCATATCCCTCAAAGGTTGAAGATTTTATATTTCATAAACAACACTTTCACAACCGAGGGATGTAGAAATCCTTTTCTTTTTTCATTAAAAGCCAAGATTTAAATAGTAAAATAATTTACAAAAGAATCATTATGGGGTTCTTTTACGACTATTAAGGCATACATTAGTGGGTACTATTATACCAAGACTTGCAATTCACACCTATCGATGGGTACTATTATACCAAGACTTGCAATTCACACCTATCGTATTATGCCATTATCATCTATACATCAATCGACCCGTATTTAATGATCTTTTATCTCCTTTAACAATCAACTCCCTCAAGGTTATAATTCAATCAATTTAAAGCAATCATTTCAAAACCAAGGGAATTAAGAAGATCCTACTATTTGTGTCAAAACTCAATTTCTTATATAGAGAAACAATTTCCGTAGTAATCGTATCTCAAGGCTTCAAATCTATCCCAAATTCACAATCCGTAATTTAACGTCACACTTCAAACCATAACTTCAAAATAGTAATTGAATACGGATGATTTCATAAATAAACATTCAAAAGTTCAAGCCAATCTCTTTCTTTGAAAACCCTTCAACTATTTAAACATAATACTTAGCATAGTTTTCGTAGTAAGAAGAAATAAATACAATCCTTATGAGTATAGTTGAAAGGGGATCGTTCAACATACCTTTTGACGAAGAACGCTTATGAAACTCTTGAGTTTTGCTTAGGAACTTAGAACCCTAGGCACTTTTCTTCAAGAACTTAGAGAGGAGAAGTAACGCTCTTTCTTTTAATTTTAATCGTGCTTTAGGAGGTTTAGAATAAGTGGAGGATGAATCTTGAATGAGAAAAGGACCAAAACAACCTCAAATATCTTAAGAAGAGTCGATTCCCATAGTAATACCTTAGGGGTCCTATTTATAGACAATTTCAATTAAAATCCAGATTGGTTTAGGTTGAAAAACGCGTCAGAAAACGATCGCCAAAACGGTCCGTTTTGGCTACAAACGGACCATTTTCGAAGGCGTTTTAACTTACGAAAATTTTGAGTTTCTGTCTCCAGAAATGGTTGAGAAAACGTTCACGGACCGTTTTCCCAGAAAATGGACTGTTTTCTTTTCCGTTTTAACTCCCAAAATTCGACGGGTTTCTGGACAGACAAACGTCTTCTTGGTAAACTGATCATAACATTTTACTCCGGACTCAGATTAATGCGCAGTCAGTGGAGTTGGAAAGAAGACTCGAAGACCTTTAATTTGGTGGTTCATAGGTCTCCTAACTCTTTATATTCTAGGATAAATGATCATTTGAAGATGACCCAAATTAAAAAGTTATACAAAAACTTAGCCGGTAGAGAAACTTTTAACTTATCTTGTGTTGGAGATTCCTTAAGACCTTAATTCATATCCAACACTCTTCCCACACATAGTGACTGACCATAACACCTAGTTACAAAGAAATTTTCCGGGTTCAGGTCTAATTACAGGCGAAAAATGATCGAAATCCTATCTCGAAAGCTTGGGGTGTTACATACCCCTAATTTGATGATATTGGTTAAGCTACCTGGATCAATCAATGATCTTACTGAATCAGTAGAACATGGATTTCACACTTTCATCGTCGGCCATTCTGAAGAGTTCATACTCATTTACCAAAGCATTAATTCTTGCTTCTTTGACTTTGTTGGTTCTTTTATATGTGACTTTGAGTTTATCCCACATCTCTTTTACAGTATCACATGTGGAGATTTTATCATATTTTGATCCTATAACTGCATAATAAAGTAAGCTAATAGCTCTAGCCTTAGTTTATATTACCTCTTGATGTTTCTTTGTTACTTCAAAGGTTTCCAGGTCAATCTTGCTGGTAGATTCTTTTGAGGAGTCCTTTGTGATAATTTTTGGAATAGGTTTTGTCTCCTTCTTGATTACGACCCATGCCTAAAAGTCACTTTCTTGAACGAAGATTCTAAATCTCTTTTTCAGTGAGAGTAGTTTTACTCGTTGAAGTAGGGAGGTCGATTTGAAGAGTATCTGTCTTGTAGAATGGCACTGAAAATGAACTCAAACCCTATAAAATAAAGCAAAAAGAAATTTAGTGTCTCTTCTATAAATTAAGTTTAAAAAGTGGTCTTTTGTCAAATCTTCTCGACTTAGAGCCCGTTTGGATTGACTTATTTTAAGTGTTTTTTAAGTTAAAATAGGTTTTAAGCTGTTTTATAGTGTTTGGGTAAGGTAAAAAAGTGCTTCTGGACACTTAATTTTAGGTTAAAATAGCAAAGAAAAGCTAAAAGCTAAAAGCTGGAAATTCTAACTTAAAAAAAGTAACTTAAAATAAGTCAATCCAAACAGGCTCTTACTCTAATGGAAAGAAATTACTTAGTTTATTTTTGTCTCTACTGAGACTTGAGAGATGATGAGATTCGATCGATTTGGGTATGAAAGAATCAAATGAAATACAATATTAAAATTCTTTTTTTGGGTCTAGTACAAGCATGTGTGTATCAACAATGGCGTACCCAGATTTTAGTAAGTGGTGTCGATATTTATAAAAAAAAAAAAAGAGATAAAAATTCAATCATTGTATCAGTAAGATATGTCCTTGATCCATTGGTTTAATTAGTTTAATTTTAAGTTATAAGAGGTCTTGGGTTCAATACTATTTAACCACAAGTTTAAGCTATTATGTGTTATATTTTGCAAAAATGTGCTTAGATTGGGGTTCAAACCTCCAACCTCGAACAACAAAAGTGGGCGCTGAACGTCTGAACCAGACGCGAAGAGGCATACATTGTCAAGCAATGTAGTTTTGTTCAATATATCACTTTATGCATAGTATATATATATATATATATATATATATATATATATATATATATATATATATATATATATATTTAGTACTTGATCCCTCTGTTTTAATTTCTGCGTCCTATTTTGACTTGACACAGAATTTAAAAAAATAAAGAAGATTTTTTAATATTATGGTCTTAAATTATAGATATTCAAATGTACTAAAATATCCTTTAATCTTGTGTCTTAAACATGTCATGTGGAAAGTTGAAACTAAAGAGTTGCTAAAAAAGGCTAAAAATATTCTTTTTAAAACAGACTAAAAAGAAAAGTACAAACAAATTGAAATGAAGAGAGTATAATTTTCAACGAAATGGTGTCGCTTGACACCTCTTTGCTTAACGTGGGTCTACCCCTATAAGTATGCACATGATATGTTTTAACTTTTTTTTTTAATTAGAGAATTAGTAAATGTGAAATAATACAAAAATACAACTTCAAGGAGTGGTAAAATTGAGAATTTCATCGTAATTTAGATGTGTTTCTAGATATGCTTAACGTGTCCTACCGCAAAAAGTAAAAATAATACTCTAATAATGGGAAAAAATAGTACGTATTACAATATCATATCTAAGTTAATATTACTATGGCGTCCTTGTTTTCTACCTAACATCAAGACAACGCACATATCATCATTTGACCATGACCCTTTCTGACTCTCTACATTATCCAATGATATTCAAAATTTGTCTCTAGCTGCTACAAGTAAATTAAACCTACCGATCTTTACTCATAGGGCAAAGTCAGTGCACTTCCATTTATTCATTCATCCAGTACTCATTTATTTACTTTCTCTTGAAAATAGGAGTAGTTTTTGGGTCGGGTGGGGTTCATCCCTAAGACATAGGAGTAGTTTTTGGGTCGGGTGGGGTTCATCCCTAAGACATAGGAGTAGTTTTTGGGTCGGGTGGGGTTCATCCCTAAGACATAGGAGTAGTTTTTGGGTCGGGTGGGGTTCATCCCTAAGACTTCTAATTAATTAGTCTGTTAGTTTATTATTAGTAGTTTTTTTTCCTCCTAAACCCTACCTATAACATATAACTATATCATTATAGATATTTTTTAAACAGTTGGTTTTTCAACAGATCCACCATAGTATACAAAGAAAGCGCTTTGTATCTTTTAGAGGATATCTAAATTATGGGTAAAGGGAAATCATCCACTTTATGAAGATTCTCGTGGTTGTTAAAAATCTGTTTTCACAATGTAAACCGTGTAAGTCTCCAAATTAGAATTTTCAGTTAAATACTACAACTTCTCTTCTGTTGTGAAAATAAATCAAAAGTCTTTAACTAAAAGCAATAAATGCATGCTTGATAGGTTTTAACACAAATCATCAAAAAGAACACATGTGCATAGGGTATAAACAATTTGAGAAACATTCATATCTTCTTGTCCAACAACTCTAGAACGAAGATGCTTTCAACTGCCATGGATCACCTCAAAACTCAACCTCTTTTTGTTCTTCTTCTTTCCTTCATTGGATTCATCTCCTTCTTCAAAAACTCCATTCTTTTTCTCAAATGGATCTTCATCACATTTTTCAGAACTCCAAAGAATCTTATCCAATCCTATGGGTCTTGGGCACTCATTACTGGCTCAACTGATGGAATTGGAAAAGCTTTTGCTTTTGAACTTGCCCAAAAAGGTCTCAACCTAATATTAGTAGCAAGAAACTTAAACAAACTACAACAAGTCTCTGATGAAATCCAAGCTCAAAATCCAAACATCAAAATCAAGATTATTGTTGTAGACTTCTCTGGTGATGTTACTAAAAGGATTCAAGAAATGGAAAAGGCAATTGAAGTACTGGACATAGGTGTTTTAATTAACAACGTTGGTGTCACATATCCAGGAGCCATGTGTTTTCATGAGGTGGATGAGAACATATGGAAAAATCTAGTGAAAGTAAACTTGGAAGGTACTTGTGTGACCATTTTATCTTGCAGCTTAATTACATATAAAATACTTTTAATTATTAAGTATTTTTAAAAAAATATTTTTTTATATGTGGGCTTGATTCCTTTTTATGAGTTTAAATTAAAAATTCTTTTTCAGTAATTCTGTGGCTCCGTGGAAGCATGATTCTTTTTCATGGTTTGAAAATTCGTTTTGGTACCGTATTCATCGATAGACAAAAGTTTGACATTGTTTTTTACTTATATCTCAACTAAGCTAGTATTTGGACATACGATTTTATCTCGTGATTTGAAATAATAAGATGAAATCAGTGTTTGGACATGCGTCATGAGATGAAATCCCAAATTCTCTAAAACAATGATTTGAGATGTCAAATCATGATTTCAACTAATTTTTAAAATATAAAATTTGACCCATAAATTTATATTTTGTAAAAAGAGAAAAATCATCATTTTAAAATTGGCAAAAAAAAAATGCATGCTCGGCTTGTAGAGATTATCCGTACCATGTTAAGAATTATATTAAAGTATAATTAGTTAATATTATTGTTGCTAGTCATGAATCTTTATAAATTATGTGTACTTAAAAGTTTGTAATCATAAACATTTATTTATCAAAGGAACATGGAGATTTGTGATTTATTAATGGAGTGTCTTAGAATATTATGATATCCTATTTATGAACTATGATTTGCTCATTTGATAACATTTTATAACAGTTGGAATAATTTATTACTCCCTCTGTCCTATTTTATGTGACACACTTTTCTTTTAAGTCCGTCCCAAAAAGAATGTCACCATACTATAATTAGAAAAAAAATAACTTTGGAATTCTCATTTTACTCTTAATGAAATGATTTACCACCACACAAATGTTCAAGGATTATTTTGGACCACAAGTTTCAAAAGTCTTTTTTTTTTCTTAAACACTGTGCCAAGTCAAAGGGTGCTACATAAAATGGGATGGAGGAAATACTAGTTTTCCCAACTTATGAGATTTTCATGTTTATGAGAAAAATACAACTTAAAAAATTCATATTACATATCCAAACAAAATTGAACTTCATATCATGATTTCAAATCTTTATCTTAAAAAAAAGTAGAATTTTTATTTGTTTTTTTACAATTTTTTTTTCATTAAAGCCTAAATGTTGCAAAAATATTTCCAAGAAAAAAAAATTACCTTGAAAAATTTTCAGTTTTCTTTTTGTTTTTGTATTTTCAGTAGTTGCAAATATTTAATTTTCTTTTCTTTTTTGAGAATGTTACTTTTATTTTGTTTATTAAATAGATTTTACAATATTTTTTATTGATTTTCTTTTCAAATTTTTGTTTTTTATTGTTTCAAAAGTTGCGATTATTTGGGGGTGTAAAGTAAGCTTTTCTTTTTTAGAATATTATTTTTATTTTATTTATTAAATAAATTTTAAAATTGGTTTTTTTTTACTTAAAATATCGCTGGTAATTATTTAATTCGCTTTTTGGCCATTTCAACAGCGATTGTATTGCACTTTCATTATTTTTTTGTTGATTATGAAAAAAGTGTCAAAATAACACAATTGTACCCTACTACGTATAAGTATATATTTAAATAATATATAAATCTTAGTTGAGATGTCTAAATAAAAAAAAAGATAATGCTAATTTTAATTTTAAGTGTTTGTTGATGAGTTCAGCCGCCTTTGATAAATAGGTGGTTGTGAGGCGTGAATTTAAGACAGCTTAACTGCGCTCTAATATGATATTAAATTTAGTGATCAATTCAATTTAAAAGTTTGAATTGATTAAAAATATATATATTTATTTATTTAATTATATTATCTTGAATAGGTACCACCTTAGTGACAATGGCGGTTTTACCAGGAATGATACGTAGAAGAAAGGGTGCCATCGTGAATATAGGGTCTGGTGCCTCCATTGTTGTACCTTCTCATCCTCTTTACTCCATCTATGCTGCAACTAAAGCGTCAGTGCTTCTTCTTTCCATTTAATTTCTTTTCATGCATGTCATGTGAACATATATATATCCTCTGAAAGTTATTTTCTTGTGAAGTAAATTAATGATTTTCTTGTCAAACTTTTTTAGTCTTTTTTTTTTTAAAAAAATGTTACTTTCTATATTTAGTAATTTTTAACCCCCAGTATTTTACATGATATAACATATTTAAGATCACTATAAAAGTCAAAGTTTCTTTATTTTTCAAATTGCGTGTTGAATCAAACTAAAATAAACAAATTGGAATGAATAAGAGTGTTAATAAGTTCTCAATGAATAAGAGTGTATAACTCTATAAGAGAATTCTCACCTTATAAATTAGTACTAGTTCTTATAGAGTTAAAGTTAGATTGGAGGTCTAGGACTTCTTAACATGATATTAGAAGTGGACTCGTTTTAATTCTTAATTTAGCAACATTAGTTAGATTCCTATATTATGTTATACTGTGCATGCGGTGCACGCTTTAAATTGTCCATATCTAGGTATGTGAGGGAGTGTTCGACTAATTCCACATTTGAAGTACTGAAAGATAAAAAAGAAAAGAACATTTGAAGTACTGGTACTTATTTTGCTTTTATCCTTTTTAGTTCTGTATACCAGATGTTTTGTTTTTGGTCCTATGCTGATTTAATGGGATTTAATTTGGATCAGAAATTTAATCAGTTCTTAATAAATGAATGCTACTCCATATGCTTGGTGTTTTATGGACAAAAATGGAGATATTTACCTAAATCCCATTAAAGGTTTTTTGCGATCTAGACAATATTTTCTTTGTCTTTTCTATGTGATAAGTAATACGTACTCTTCAAGGACCATACTCATGAACTGTCACATCTTCTAGTGATGATGACTTCTAAAGCCCCCAACCACCGAAACCCCTCCCATCAATTCTTTATTTAATCTTTCAATAAGTTGAACTTGGATATTGATTTTTGATCTTTTTAAATAGAATTTACCATATTTAGCTATTACATGAAATATTACTATAGATCACAATTTTGTTTAGTTTAAACTATTTTTCTTTTTATTCTCAGATATTACAATACTACTCCCTTTTTTTTAATTTATTTAATTATGCACGATCTTTAGAAAGAAAGAAAAAAGACCTTTAGAACTCGTAATTTTATAAATATCGATAGGCATGTCACTAACTAATCGTTTGGTTGGGAATAAGTTATTTCGGGATAATTAATCGTGAGATTAGCTATTTCAAAATTAATTATTCCACAATGTATATGTGATAACTTATCCCATTACTATTTAATATAAATGGTGGATAAATAATTTCGGGAAAACTAACTAATACCTCCAATCAAACACATGATAAAATAATCATGTATTTTATCCGGGACTATTATATCTTATACTTCACACCAAACAAGAGTACTATTTAGAAGTTCCAAATTAATTTAATTTTTAAATATAAGAAATTATTATTTTTGTTATTAAACAAAAAACTTAATATTTTCTCCGTTCAATTTGTTTGTTTGATTTTAATTTGACATAGAGTTTAAATAAATAAATAAAAAATTAAATTTTATGGTTTTCATTTAAAAATATGTAAAATATACCTAAATTTTCTTTAATCTTGTGATTTTAAACGTGAAAAGTTGAAATTAAAAAATTTATCAAAAAATAAAAAGATATTTTTTTAAAAACGAAAAAACTATATGATGTAAAATTGAACATATGGATTCATCTTTTGATAAGGAGCAGTCCGTATTTGCATCTAATATGCTAAGTCTAAGTCAAAACAACATACATTACGCAAAATTTTAATTTATTAAACTTATAAAATTGTATTTTAAATTCCTAAATGAATCAGATAAACAAGTTGAAATAGAATATAGTTGGAGGGGTCGTCCTCCAAAAGTCAAAATGTAGCTTGTAATTAATGGTGGTCCTCTTTACCTGCCGGCGGCACATGACATAATGGTGGTCCTCTAGGTTTTCCTGCACCCACACGGCAGGCTTTGACTTCACCTGCACAAATTCTGCAAACCCTTTTACTTCGTCAATTTATTTTTATTTGTCCATTTTGTTAAAAGTAAATATCAATTTTTATTTGTTAAATTTTTTACAAAATATAATTTATTATTTTATATTTATTTTATTCTTATTATTAAATATTATTTATTTTTTGATATTTAAATAACTTATAACAATTAGATAATAATATAGTAAAACTATTATTTTGTATATTATTTCATTCTTTTTAATTTATTTGTCTTACTTTTTATTTTAGCATGTTTTTAAAAAATATATCTTTTACTTTTTTGATGATTTTCTAATGTTAACTTTTCACATGATATGTTTAATAGCATAAGTTTTTTTTTTTTGATATATTCTACATATATTTATTTTAAGACAATAAAATTCAAAAATTCTCTTTACTTTAATTTCTTAAATTTAGTATCAAGCCAAAATAACATAAAAAATTAAAATAGGGGAATACTTCCTAAAGGTGTAGCAAGTCTAACATAGATTATTACTAATAAATAGAAGCAATTTGGGAAGCAACTAATCGTTGTTTTGCTAGCTTGCCGACCAAGACCTCTTCTGCGGTAGCATAGTTAGGCATGTAAAATTTGTACGGTGGTATAGTTAGGCATGTAGAATTTTCTGTTGAGTAATATCAATACTTGAAATTGTTATAATAATAAATGATACTTTTTTTCCTTCGTTCCTTTTTAGTTGTCATTAAGATTTTACACAATTATTAAGAAAAATTAATTAGGAGTGTAATTTGACTCATATACCTCCTATTAATCTTTATCTATTTATGTATCTCTTAATTCTAGAATAATTAATGTTAAGAGCAAAACTAGAAAAAAGTAATTAATTCTCTTTTGGTTCTTTAAATTGACAACTATTTTGAAACAACTATTTTTAGTATATATGACAACTAAAAAGGGATGAGAGTAGTAATTATAATTTTTTTATATGCTCAATATTTATTTTTACTTAGTATTATTTATATATTCATATTTGATTAAACAAAGCCTCACCGAAGTGATGTCATGTGGTGTTGATTGACGCAAATATAGAACTTTCTGGTCTCGACCACTATTCTTTTTAACAATATAGACACATTTAATATATCCAACAATTATATCCAATCCCAAATAAATATGCAAATTGCATGAATTTTTTGCAATTCCAATAGACATATAACTAGGGAGACGAGCTTAATTTCCAAACAAAAACTAATAGGTTCTCCAGAGATGGATCTTATATCTCATATTATTATGTACTGCATAAATTTGATTTATGATGTATTATATCATATTAATTAAAACTGAATAAAAATATTACAGGTATATCGATCAATTGTCAAGATGCTTATACGTTGAATACAAACACCATGGTATAGATGTGCAGTGTCAGGTACTAATTAGCTCATAATTAATCTTCACTTCTTTAGTTGCAATTAGTTTAAAATTTAAGATTTCAAATACAATATTTATTGAGAAGGAGTATCACTTTAAATGTCTTTTTTTCACGAGACAAATTAATTAACTTTGTTAATTAGAGTTAACTTGACCATATTTCGGTCTGCAATTACGCATAGAATTACAAACTTTTCTATATCAGACAACTTCTTAATTATTATTTTAGTATTTTTCTCTACTACTACCTATATGATTCGTATGTAATTAGAGCAATTAACATCTTAAACTCTATTTAAAATAACAGTAACCAAATTATGATGGAGGGAGTAATTAATATATAAAAAAGTTTAACTTCTATACAAAATTATAACACTATTAGTCAACTTAACAAATAATTACATCTTATAACTCCGTCTAAAAAAAGAGAGATAAATAGTAACTTGAAAAACTATATGCGTTTAAATTTAATAGTTGTTGAAATTTTAATGATATTTGTTGAAAATTTTAATTTAGTTGAATCTAATAATTATGTACGATTCGGTTACTTGGCACATTCATATATATACTGATATCATATTTTTTTTACAAAGTTAATATCAATACAATAACATGCTCAGTGTAATTTTGTAAATGATGTTTGAAAATAAAATTAACGTTAGTATATAAGTTAAATCCTAAGAATTAATACCTACCAACCCCCTTAAACTATTCATATTTTGTCAGTCTAATACTAAAACTATGGATTGTTGTTACATTTTCTATTCTCCTCAAGTGTCAAAGGTAAAAAAATAAAAAATAAAAATTACTTTTAAAAAATAAATATGAAAATACCATATAGATGTTTCTGATCTATTTCTAGCTCACACACATTATAAAACCATATAGATGTTTCTGATCTATTTCTAGCTCACACACATGATCTATATAAATTTAAGATGAAGTACATGATTTATTTGTTTGTTTTAATTAGGTACCATTATATGTTAAAACGAATATGACTTCAAGAGTTGCAAACATAGAGAAATCGTCATTATTCAGTCCATCAGCAGAGAAGTATGCGAAAGCAGGTGTAGCACAAATAGGATATGGTTGGAGGAGCATGCCTTACTGGTCACACTCACTTCAATGGTGGTTTGCTTCTTTGTTGCCTGAATCTCTTCTTGATGCATGGCGTCTCTCTATTGGCCTCAACAGGAGGATTAAAACATAATTGCTTTCATAAACGGAAATAAGATTTTTATATTCGTATAGAGTTTAAGTTTATTGCATTATATTATACGTTTGGTGTTTCAATCTAGATTTTAGTAAGACTTTGAAGATATTTCAAAAATAAAAATATCAATAATTTGTATTGCCATTCGTGTGTACCAGAAAATTGAGTATTCATTAAAAAATCTGAAGAAAAATATGACTTTCATTATTTTCATATCGAGTCTTAGCAAACTAATTAAACTATGAAATAGGCTATATATATATATATACACACTTATGTGTTATAAATAATAAAAATAAAATAATAAGAGATATAGTCAAATAAGTTGGGAAAGAGAGATATTTTACTTCTCTTGAAATTGATGTACAATTGAAGCGATTTAGCTTACCAATTATAGAATAAAAGAAGTTGTGAAGCTTCTGTAAGACTTTTCAGAAGAATGCTCGTAAGTTGTTTGTTTGATTGCAAGTCTGAGAAAGCTATTACAAGATTTTTCAGAAAATTGTCTGCTTGAGTTATTTGCAAGTTACCTCCTTGATTGCAGGCTTATTCAAAAAATTGTGTATTTAAATACATATTCATAATACGGTGTATTTATAACTCTCTCTTGAATGTTCATTAATAGATAATGTGCCTCGTTAAAATCTTACTAGAAAAAATTCAATACAAAGAAAATTTTAGAAGAAAAAAGAGTAAACATATCTGATAATACACATACACATTTCTAGTTGCCTCATTAAAACTCTTACATAGGACAAAATTTTGATTAAGAAAAAAAGAGTATAGCGCGTATTTACTCTCTCTGATTAAATCATGTTTAATTTTTGAAGATGATATACTCCAATCTTGTGTATCAGATTATCATATGTTGAGGTTCACAGTGCCTTTATGATCACATCTTTTAAATTGTCATTTGACGAATTGATTGATCATTTGCATCTCCATTCCTCTGATAGAATTGCATCATCGTCATATAATATTATTGAAATCATGCCAAGTACATTTTTGTTTTGCTTTTAAAATTATTGTTATCTCTTGTATGATTGACTGTCATGTAAAATAATATGATATGACGATAACTCTTCATGGAAATAGTTAACATCTCTGGATTGTAAATTCTTATGTCGATCAGATGAATGCTTTGTATATCCAAAAAATAACTTGAAAATATTTGTTAGGATAAGCACATTTATAGGGCTTTTATTTATAATATGCAATTTGTCTTATTGTAATACCTCTATGTCGGAGTAAAACTATATCATGATCATATATAGTTATAGCAAAATATAAATAGAAATAAGGCATAAGTACCACCCTAAACTATGGCCAAAATTTCAGAGATACGCCTAAACTTTACATAGGTCTTATTACCTCTCCGAACTCATTTTTTGTGTATTTTTGTGCTCATTTTTGCTTACGTAAGAGAGTATATCTCATTCTCTTTGAGAGAATGAGAAGCCAAAAATAATACTCTTTCTTTTATAATTTTATTTCTTTCTTTTCCTTTATCTTTAATTTTTCTCTTTTTCTTTCTCTCTCCTTATCATCACCTCTCCCCCAACTCCCACCACACACCGCTACCCACCCCCGGATGAGCGAACCAGTAGAGTTCAACCCTTAGCCTAGACTAACAGCCTAAAACCAGCAAGCAGAAAATAACTAGCAATTCAAATAATGCAAAAGGACTTTCATTGAAATAAAACCTGCAGAAATTCCCCTAGAATCTGAAAGTCATCGTACCAAACACTACCAATACTAGAGTACGGGGATGCAACCCCAAAACTTAAAACAATAAAGAAATAATCTAAGCCCAAAATAATTGGGCTACAACTCAAGATAAACACCAAGGCGACTTGGTCGAATAACTCACCATTGATATCTGGAACAGTTCGACCTACATGTGAGATCGTGCGTCAATCGCCGAAAGATTTTTTGTACTCAAAAAAATAAGCAAGTGCAGTATCAGTACACAACCACCGTGTACTGGTAGAATCATCAGCCAGTTCCAAATAAAATAGTGTATAATTAGTACAACAAATCAAGTATAAGTACGAAAAACATGCAACAAGTCAATAGGCTCCCCTACACTACAAGTCTCTACCTAGCTTGTTTCCACATGAAATCCACTTTTTGTAACCCTAAACAACAATCACAGAATTAATAAATCATCCTTTTGTCTATCCCGGACCCACCCTGAGATCCCTTCTAAACAACACCTAAGTGTTAAACAGACACCCTGGCCTAATCCAAGACCAACTCAACAGTTATAACAGGATTCCCCGTCACTCAGGGACCCCAACGAATATCACAATTCAATAAAATAGCCCGGTTCACTCATGGAACCAATAACAGTCAATGCAATGCAGCAATATCAATGCAATGATGCAGTAAAATAAACTCGTACCAGGCGTGGTACCCGAGCCAACCGTTAGTATTCCGTACCAGGCGTGGTACCCGAGCCAACCGTTAGTATTCCGTACCAGGCGTGGTACCCGAGCCAACCGTTAGTATTCCGTACCAGGCGTGGTACCCGAGCCAACCATTTGTTATACCCGTACAAGGCGTGGTACCCGTGCCAACCGTTAGTATACCCGTACCAGGCGTGGTACCCGAGCCAATCGAATATCAACAATCCACAGTCAACTAATGAACAAACAACTTGTAAACCAACAAGCAACACACTGTTCAATTCACAGACTGTAAAACTGGACCCTTAGACATTCTACACAATTCCTCTAAGCCATACAATTTATACAGACACTTATATAAGAGTATAAAATATACAACATTCACAGGAATCATAAGTCATCACCTACCTCGAAATGATTCAAGCTCTACTCAACCCAAACTTTTCCGTGTTCAGGATTCCTTTCTCGTTCTTGGTCTAAAACAATATACAAGTACTCAAATTAACAAACAAGGCCTGTACATTACCCGAACTACACCAAATCCCAGACCCCCAGGCCATCCATCATCATCCTACCCTTTTTCCCGAGCTTCCCACCATTAATTTCCCTAGTTGTATCATTTTTACGGATAAAAATAGAGAATTTAACAACATACGATTATAATACCTTACTTTTAACAATATCCAAGAACTTTTATGCCTAGAATCCCCTTTCTTCCCCGGATCCTACCATCTCTAGGTTATTACAACCATTCCCCAAGTTCCCTCCTAGTAATTATACCGCATAGAAAAAGTAGTACGAAGTTTGGGGAGTAGAATCCTTACCTTTTGGACAAAAAATAGTGGAAAACTGGTAGAAATTGTCCAAAATCGCCCCCTTCTTCTCCCAAAATATTTCAAGAAAAACTGAACTATTTTGTAGAAGTTTTTGCATTAAATCCCGTCATGCTACTCGAGGTCCACTCCGCTATAGCGGTGCTGCCGTAGCGGAGTCGTCCTTTACGGCGGAGGCTGACCGACGTTGACTTTCGCTGTAGCGATAATTTCTTCGCTGCAACGGAGGTCGCTCTGGCGGTATGTCAAACACTATAGCGGTTGACATGGGCCAAAAAGTCGTAAAACCTCCAAAAAAATAGTCCATTTTACAATACACATTTTTTCTCGACATCCCGGAACAATTCCTTCACATCAACCTCGATTCCGGGAGTTCTACTTACCCAAATTCGATTCTGAAAAGTTCCCCGGACTCTTTTATGTGTTAGCTATGAGAAAACTAGCTCACCACAATACATCCAACCCAATCCTTACCCGGATTTCCCTAGACTCCACCTCGCTCCAAATTCGGCCGAGGCTAGCCTAGCCCAGAATTTCAAACTCCCAAACCCAGAGTTTTCTGACTCTAAAACTTGGCACGATTGGTCTACCCATAATGACAGACCCGGTCATTACAACAGATACCAATTTACCCATCGTTCATCCCCGAATGATCAAACTCGAATTTATAGAAATAAAAGAAAGAAAGTGTAGTACCTGAATCCTCAAACAAATGAAGGTACTTGTCCTGCATGTCCTTCTCGGTTTCCCAAGTGGCTTCCTCAACCGGATGATTCTTCCACTGAATCTTTACCATATCAATCACCTTTGTCCTCAACCTCCGGACATCTCGAGCAAGAATCAAGATTGGTTCCTCTTCATAACAAAAATCCTTATCGAAAAGCACCTCATCCCACTTGATAATGTAGTCCCCGTCCCCATGGTATTGCTTAAGCATGGATACATGGAATACCGGATGGACGCCCGACAAACTGGGCGGCAGTGCTAACTTGTAAGCCACTGGCCCCACAATCTCAAGAACCTCAAACGGACCGATGAACCAAGGGCTAAGCTTGCCCTTCTTACCAAACCGCATAACTCCCTTCATTGGTGACACTTTTAACAATTTCTGTTCACCAACCTGAAGTTCTATGTCTCGGACCTTGCGATCTACATACTCCTTCTGCCTGCTTTGGGCAGCCAATAATTTGGCCTGAATGCCCTTTACCTTTTCTTGTGCTTCTTTTACCAATTCCACTCCCAAAGGCTTTACACCGCCTTCCTCAAACTACCCAATCGGTGATCTGCAGCTCCTCCCATACAACGCCTCGAATGGTGCCATATCAATGTTGGAGTGATAGCTATTGCTGTATGAGAACTCACACAATTGTAGAAACTGGTCCCAATGACCCCCGAAGTCCATCACACATGATCTCATCATGTCCTCCAATACCTGGATCGTCCTCTCCGACTAACCATCAGTCTGAGGATGGAAGGCTGTTCTAAAAGTGAGTTGTGTACCCAACTCTTCATATAGCTTGCCCCAAAATTTAAAGGTGAACTGCGTACCCCTGTCTGAAATGATGGACAGTGGCACCCTATGCCATCTCTCAATCTCCTTCACGTAGATCTTAGCCAATTGCTGCGAGTTAAAATCTACCTTGACTGGAATAAAATGAGCGGACTTGGTCAGCCTATCAACAATGACCCAAATTGATTCATACTTCCCCAATGTCTTGGGAAGACCCACCACGAAGTCCATGGCTATCCTTTCCCACTTCCACTCTGGAATTGGCATCCTCTGGAGTAGTCCTGCAGGTCTCTGATGCTCATACTTTACCTGCTGGCAGTTCTGACATTTGGACACAAAGTCAACTATGTCCCTTTTCATTCCGGGCCACCAGTAACGCTACCTTAAGTTCCTGTACATTTTGGTCAACCCCGGATGAATTGAGTACCACGAACCATGGGCTTTCGCCAAGATTTTTTGAATTATATCGTCAACCCGAGGAACACAAATCCTCTCTCTGAAATTTAGTACCCCACCAGAGTCTAACGTGACGTCCCTGGATTCCCCGGATATTACCTTACCTCGAACCTTACTCAGTTTCGAATCCTGAAACTGTTTGGCCTTTATTTCCTCTTTGAAGGTGGCTTTGACCTCAATGTTGGCCAACAACCCACCCTATTCTGAAACACCCAAGTGCATGAACTTGGCCTCCAAATCCCGAATTTCCCTTGCTAGTGGTCATTTGGACACCCCCAAACAAGCCAAACTACCCATGCTAACTGTTTTCTAGCTCAATGCGTCTGCCACCACATTAGCCTTACACGGATGGTACTAAATAGTCACATCATAGTCCTTCAGTAACTCCATCCACCTTCTCTGCCTCAAATTCAAATCCTTCCGAGTGAACACATACTGCAGGCTGCGATGATCGGTGAAAACCTCACACTTGACACCATAGAGATAGTGTCTCCAAATATTGAGTGCAAAGACCACTGCTGCCAATTCTAAGTCATGAGTAGGATAGTTCCTCTCATGCACCTTCAACTGCCTAGATGCATAGGCTATCACATTCCTATCCTGCATCAACACATCACCCAAACCAGAATGTGAAGCATCACAATAAATAATAAAGTCTTTACCTTCAACCGGCAAAGACAATATAGGAGCCATGGTCAGAAGTATCTTGAGCTTTTGGAAGCTTTCCTCGCACTTGTCGGACCACACGAATGGTACATCTTTCTGTGTCAGCCTGGTCAAGTGAGTAGCAATAGACTCAAAATCCTTAACAAACCTCCGGTAATACCCTACGAGCCCAACAAAACTCCTCACCTCGGTCACAGAGCTAGGCCGGGCCCAACTCTTGACTGCCTCAATCTTCGGGGGATCCACCATCACCCTCTATTCTGACACTACATGCCCCAAGAATACAACTGAAGTCAACCAAAACTCACACTTAGTGAACTTCGCATAAAGCTTTTGGAATCCAAATATCATCGCGAAGGAATCCAAATATGACTTAAATACCCCATTCATCAAACTCATGAATGCTGTCGGTGCATTGGTCAAACAAAATGACATTACTAGGAACTCGTAATGCACATACCGAGTCTGAAAAGCAGTCTTAGGAATGTCCTCAGGCCTAATCCTCAACTGATGGTACCCCAACCTCAAGTCGAATTTCGAAAACACTGATGCGCCCTGAAGCTAGTCAAACAAATCATCAATGCGGGGTAGAGGGTACTTATTCCGGATGGTCACCTTGTTCAACTGCCTATAGTCTATGCACATCCGCATACTACCATCTTTTTTCTTTACAAACAAAATAGGAGCACCCCAAGGCGACGCACTGGGACGGATAAACCCCTTATCTAGGAGTTCCTGCAGCTGAGTCTTAAGTTCCCTTAACTCTACCAGAGCCATACGATATGGAGGAATAGAAATGGGATGAGTGCCTGGATCCAGATCAATACAGAAGTTGATATTCCTGTCCGGCGGCATACCAGGCAAATCCGCTGGAAACACCTCCAGAAACTCAGAAATCACCAGAACTAAGTCAATAGATGGGGACTCCACACTATCATCCCGGAGATGAGCCAAGAAGTCTAGACACCCTCTCCCTACTAACTTCTTAGCCCGAGCGAATGATATGACCTTAACTGGCTTAGGCCTATACACACCTTCCCACTCTAGTCTATCCTTACCCGGAATCTCTAGAGCCACAGTCTTGGTGTTGCAGTTCAACATAGCATGATAAGGGGACAACCAGGTCATGCCCAAGATAATATCAAAATCAGCCATATCCAGAATTGCCAAGTCTACCCAAGTATGCAACCCCACAAACATAACAGAACAGTCACGATAAACATAAGTCACAATCACAAACTCTCCAACCGGGGTAGAAACATGGCTAGAGGAATCAAGGATATCACAAATCAATTCCAGACCTAACGCAAAACTCACAGATATATAAGAATACGTATAGCCTGGGTCAAATAATACCGATGCTATTTTATCACAGCCAAGAATGGTACCTGTGATCACTGCATCTGATACTTCCACCTCAGTTCTCCCTGGAAATGCATAGAAATGAGTCTGATCATCAATTTAGGCAACTTCCCGGGCCGGCTGCGCTGCACCCCTGCCCACGCCGCCGTTCCCTCTGTCGCCCAGGCCTCCCTGAAAGTTTCCTCGCCCACCCTGTGGATGACCTCTAGCATTACCGCCTCTACCTGTCGGGACCACCGCTCTAGACTGATGCGGACCCTGATTACCTGTCTGCCTGAGTGGGCACTCTCTCTTAAAGTGGCCCAGATCACCATAATAGAAGCAACCACGATCAAGTGTAGGCCTGCTAGCTAATGTATAAGACACTTACTGGCCTCTAGGAGCCGAAGACTGATTATGAGCTCCCAGACGACCACCTGTAGCAGCTGGCAGAGCTGACTGAATAGGATGAGCTGAGTATACCTGCTAATTATGACCCTTGGAATACAAACCACCATAATTTCCCTCATTCCGGGGCATCTTGGCTAATGCCTTAGCCTGCCCCGTTTGCCTGACTCCCTCAAGTTGCTTCACATAATCCACCACATCATTAAAGCCCTTCCCTGAAGAAGTCATATGCACTAACAGTACCTGTAGCTCAGTATTCAAACCTTTCACAAACAATCGGACCCGTTCCTCCTCGGAACCCAACATCTGTGGGGCAACATGGAACTTAGCCTCGTAAGCAGAGACTGATATGCTACCCTGCTCTAAGTTCAAGAACTCATCCTTCTTTTGGTCCCTTAAAGTACGGGGTACGTACTTCTCTAAAAACAAAGCATGGAACTGTTCCCAAGTCAATGGGGGTAGAACAGAAGACCGGCACTCCACATGAGACCTCCACCAATGCTTAGCATCACCCTGCAGCTGAAATGTGACAAACTAAACCCCATGCTAACGTACAATACCCAATTTATGCAACCTCTCATAGAAATCCAAGATGAACTCATAAGCATCCTTCCTATCAGTACCCTAAAATGTAGGAGGTTTCAGCTTGAAAAACTTGGTCAGCATCTCATGCTCATTCCCTGTCATCACTGGGCCTAGCATTGGCTAAGGGTCCAAGGCCTGGTTTGCAAAAGCCGCGGGTATGGCTCTAGTACCAACCAACCCACTCAAAATATTCCAAGCCTGCTGAAAGGCTTCTGGTGTCATAGTAGGGAGGCTTGCACCCCCAACCAGTGTCGCCTCCTCCTGCGCCTCACCATCTTCAGCCACAACTTTTACATCTTCAGCAATATGTTCCTGAGGTGGGGGAGGGGTCGCTTCACGCTTTCCAGTAGCCGCTCGAGCCCCACCCCTGGCGGGTATGGCTCTACCTCATCCTCTGCCCCTTCCCCTGCCTCTACCATGGACAGCTGGGCTCACTGCTGGGACCGCTGCTCTAGCTCCGTTGTTCCTTGTGTTAACCATCTGCGGACAGAAGATTGGATGAGATTAGATACTAATTTGTATCACCAGATACCAATTGGAATCAAGTTATAGCACAAAGGAAAGAAGGAAGAGATAGTTTTACTAAAGCCCCATAGCCTCTCGAAGAAAAGTACGGACGTCTTCGCACCATTCCGCAAGACTCTACTAGACCTGTTTGGTATGAACGAGATCAATGAACCCTGGCTCTGATACCATCTTTGTCATGACCCAGACCATCGCGAGTGGCACCAACCCAACCCCCGGATGAGCGAACCAGTAGAGTTTAACCCTTAGCCTAGACTAACAGCCTAAAACCAGCAAGTAGAAAATAACTAGCAATTCAAATAATGCAAAAGGCCTTTTATTGATATAAAACCTGCGGAAATTCCCCTAGAATCTGAAAGTCATTGTACCAAACACTACCAATACTAGAGTACGGGGATGTAACCCCAAAACTTAAAACAATAAAGAAATAGTCTAAGACCGAAACAATTGGGCTACAACTCAAGATAAACACTAAGGCGGATTGGTCGAATAGCTCACCATTGATATCTAGAACAGTCCGGCCTATAAGTGAGGTCGTGTGTCAATCGCCGAAAGATTTCCTGTAATCACAAGAAAACAAGAAAGTGTAGTATCAGTACACAACAACTGTGTACTGGTAGGATCATCAGCCAGTTCCAAATAAAACAGTGTATAATCAGTACAGCAAATGAAGTATAAGTATGGAAAACATGCAACAAGTCAATAGGCTCCCCTAGACTACAAGTCTCTACCTAGCTTGTTTCCACATGAAATCCACTTTTTATAACCCTAAACAACAATCACAGAATCAATAAATCATCCTTTTATCTAGCCCAGACCCACCCTGGGATCCCTAAACAACTCCTAAGTGTTAAACAGACACCCGAGCCTAATCCAAGACCAACTAAACAGATATAACAGGATTCTCGATCACTCAAGGACCCCCAACGAATATCACAATTCAATAAAATAGCTTGGTCCACTCACGGAACCAATAACAGTCAATGTAATGCAATAATATCAATGCAATGCAACAATATCAATGCAATGATGTAGTAAAATAAACCCGTACCAGGCGTGGTACCCGAGCTAACCGTTAGTATTCCGTACCAGGTGTGGTACCTGAACCAATCATTTGTTATACCCATACCAGGCATGGTACCCGTGCCAACCATTAGTATACCCAACAAGCAACACACCGTTCAATTCACAGACTGTAAAATAGGACCCTTAGACATTCTACACTATTCCTCTAAGCCATGCAATTCATACAGACACTTAGATAAGATTATAAAATATACAACATTCACAGGAATCGTAAGTCATCACCTACCTCGAAATGATCCAAGGTCTACTCAACTCGAGCTTTCTCGTGTTCCGGATTCCTTTCTCGTTCTTGGTCTAAAACAATATACAAGTACTCAAATTAACAAACAAGGCCTGCACATTACCCGGATTACACCAAATCCCAGACCCCCAGGCCACCCATGATCATCCTACCCTTTTTCCCGAGCTTCCTGCCATTAATTTCCCTAGTTCTATCATTTTCATGGATAAAAATAGAGAATTTAACAACATACAATCATAATACCTTACTTTTAACAATACCCAAGAACTTTCATACCTAGAATCCCCCTTCTTCCCCGGATTCTACCATCCCTGGGTTATTCCAACCTTTCCCCAAGTTCCCTCCTAGCAATTCTACCGCGTAGGAAAAGTAGTACGAAGTTTGGGGAGTAGAATCCTTACCTTTTGGATGAAAAATAGTGGAAAACTAGTAGAAATCGTCCAAAACCGCCTCCTTCTTCTCCCAAAACGTTTCAAGAAAAACTAAACTATTTTGGGGAAGTTTCTGCAAATCCCATCATGCTCCGCTATAGTGGTCTGCTCCGCTATAGCGGCTCCACTATGGTGGAGGCTGACCGACGTTGACTTTCGCTGTAGCGGTAATTTCTTCGCTACAATGGAGGTGGCTATGGCGGTGTGTCAACCGCTATAGCAGTTGACACGGGATAGAAAGTCGTAAAACCTCTAAAAATAGTCCATTTTACAACACACTTATTTTTCCGACATTCCGGAACAATCCCTTCACGTCAACCTCGATTCCGGGATACTTACCCAAATTCGATTCTAAAAAGTCCCCCAGACTCCTTGATGTGTTATCTACGAGAAAAACTAGCTCACCACAACACATCCAACCCAATCCTTACCTGGATTTTCCTAGACTCCACCTCGCTCCAAATTCGACCGAGGCTAGCCTTGCCCAGAATTTAGAACTCCCAAACTCGGAATTTTCTAACTCTAAAACTTGGCATGATTGGGCTACTTGTAACGACGGACCCGGTCGTTACACCTAACCCCAACCTCCACCCACCTACCTCTGATTTTTATTTTATTTTTTAAACAAAATTAATTAATTAATTTTCCTCAAACCCCCCCCCTCCCCCCACCACACATTTTTTAATTTTTTTTTTGATAAAAAAAATTATTTTTTAGATAAAAATTTTTTACCCCCACCCTCACCTTATCCCAATCCTCCACCTCCAACCCCCCAACCTACCCACCCTAATTATTTTTAAAAAAAGTTAATTTTTTTTGTACTTCACCCCACCCACCCAAAATCCCCTCCCACCTATTCCCTAAAAAAGTTTTTCTACTCTCTAGCCAAACACTAAATTTTTTTTTTTTGCACTCATCAAACAAACACTAAAAATTATTTTTTGGAAAATATTTTTCACTAACCAACCAAACATGAGAAAATGAGTAATAAACTGTAACACCCCAGAAAATTTAAGCCAAGATTCGATCCATTCTTTATTTGTTGTTAGACCCGAAATAGATAAATTTTCTATTAATCTAATCATAAAAGACCCCTAGCTCAAAGTTAAGTTGAAAGCTCTTCTACCGATTTAGTTTTCATGTAAGTTCTAATTAGGGTCAATTTCAAACAATCATAACTCCTAGAATATAAAGAGTTAGATGGCCTAGTACCTACCAAATTAAAGGTATTTGAATATTTTTTCCAATGAAACTGACTTCTCATTAATCCGAGTCAGAAGTGAAAAGTTATGAGCATTTTAGTGAATCACTGTCAGCTGTCAAAAATCCAACGGGCTGACTGATGGGCATGGGAACCTTCGACGGGTCTCTCGACACTCGTGGTGACCACAAAGGCCCATGGTGGCAGGGCGTGAGAACTGTCCAATGAGGCTATTTTCCCCCACACGAGGTCGACGGTTGAGTCCTACAGCCCGTGGGAGGCACGACGGCCCATGGGAAGCATCGTCCAACGATTTTCTGCATTTTTTCTATGAGTTTAACTAACCCTCACCTTTTAAACATCCAAAAGGGGTTATTCCTCATAAAAATATCAATCTATCTCTAAAGAATTCCCTCAAGACTCTAAGGCAAGATACCTAGGATTTCAAGCAAGCAAGATCATAGAAGCTCCAGCAAGAAAGTCTCTCAAGAGTTTTCTTTCAGATTTCTTCTCCAAGTCTCCACCTCCAACCTTAGAGATTCTTATACAAGCTTCATCCCCAAATTTCTAGCTAGAAGATCTTCAAGTTCAGGTATGTGGGTATTCAATAAGGGGATTCCTTCACCTTTATTCCCCAAACCCCAATCTTCTTAATTGATTTTATGAATTTCTAAATTAGGGTACTTACCCAATTCTCATGGGTTCGTCTATAAATTCTCTCCTCATGATTTTTCTATGAATTCTAACTCTAAATTACATGATTTCGCATGAATTCTTATAAATGGTTTTCTATTCATGGTTTGAAGACTAACCCTTGTCCAATGTGTAAAAGTTTTATGAAATCAGTTTATTAGCATCAATTCATGGTTTCTCAGCTCTTACCCATGATTTAATTAAGATTCTATAAGTATTTTCAAAAGCCCATGCATTGAGAATGGTTTCTAGCATGATTTCATCAAATTACATGTTTCAAGTGAAATTTGGCATGTTTAGATAACATGACCTCAAGTATTATGAAATTGTATGCCAAATTCTTCAAGCTATAAATTTAGAAAGAAAAGTATATTTTGCATTATTGCCATGCTAAGTTTTAAGACTTATGAATTGAAATTGCATGACATCAGATATGTCCTTATACTTTTTAAATAGTTTTGACATTAAATATGTCCTTATGCTTTTCCAACAGTTTTGGACATCAGATATGTCCCTACATTTTATGAAAGGTTTGGCATCTAGATATGTCTACTTAAGCTATGAACAGTTTTGACATCAGATATGTCAATAGTTATGATCAGTTTTGGCATAAGATATGCCCCAGTATTATATTAGTTATATGTATGTTTTTGGGAGTAGTATTTAGCACCGAGTTGAACGGGGTAAGAGTACCCTTAGTCCCATAACTACGTACCCCTGTAGGTTCATTAGTCCCCTCTGTTGGGCATTAGAATTAGTGATCACGCCACAACTATGCCTTTATACCATGGCAAGGTATATTGGGTCCTCTCGATGGGGCGGATACATTGTATTCCATGTAGCTCACATGGTCTATGTCGGTTAGAGAACCTCCCACAAAAACAATTTCAAATTTTTAAGTGCATTGATTCTTTGCTTTTAGATTTCAGACTTCTACTATTACTATAATTCTAAAGGTATTTTCAGCTTATGATATTGCATTGAGTCATTTCATTACAGATTTTACTATCATTACATGACTTCAACTTTAGTTATGCTTTAAGTATGTTTTACCATGACATATGCATGATATTAGTTTTAAGCATGCTTTCAAGTATATTTTATCATGACATATGCATACCTCTCATACTCAGTACATTCCATAGTACTGACCGCATACCTCTTTGTGTTGTATTCTATCATGATGTAGATTTAGTAGCTCACCTCCAAATTCGAGGCTAGTAGATCAGCAGCACATCCAACCAACTTGGCGAGTGCTCCTCATTTGAGGACTTGAAGTTTAGCTTCATTTTAGACTATTAGTTCTTTCATTCAGTTTTCAGTATTTAGAGTTAGCTGGGGGCTTATCCCAGTAGCTTGTCAGTACTAGAGGCTTTCAGACATAGAGTCAGATATTCAACTTATTCAGATTTTTTTTTGACTTATATTTTTATAACATATTAAGTTGCTAATTACTTTAGTTAAGCTTTCGTCCTTATATTTTATTCAGTTTTTAAGTCATGCTAATGCCAAAGGGTTATCTTGAGATCACTTGTGATCTTGGGTCCTGTGTTACGTCCAGGAGATAGGCTCGGGGAATGACAAACTTGGTATCAGAGCATCAGGTTCAAGAGTCCTAGGGTGTCTGAAAGTTGCGTTAAGTAGAGTCTTTCTCATGGGTGTGAAGCGCGCCACATTTATGAGGGAGAGGCTACAAGACATTTTTAGAAAAACTCCACTTCTTTCATATTATTAATCGTGCAACAAAGTTTAACTCTATTTACCCCCATATTTATGCGTTGTTCACAGTTTTATTGTTTTTACTTCATATATGAGGTGCCAGAGTAAATGTTAGATTATCTATCAGCAAGGTTCTCTCAGATATCTTCCAAAACTTTGTTACTAATTATTCCTCAAGAAGAGAAAGTGTGTACCTAGATCCTTGGGTAGTGTTCCACCCGACTGATGTTGTGTTGTAAGCCATTAGTAGTAGAATTGACCTAGATCTAGAAGTATAAGGTCAAGAGTGTAGTAGCTTAGAGGGAATAATAGCATTTCGTTAGAGCATGCATTCAAAGTTGTGTTCTATTAGATTGGTAATGGGATGATACATCCCTTGATGCGGACTAAAGATTAGTAAGTTATTATGCTAGTACAGATCAAGTATAGAATATGAACGAAAAGATGAGAGTATGAGAGTGATAATGATGATTTTATGGGATTTATCTAGTAAGTGTGGTATAGTATAATGTAAGAGTTAAGTTGATGAAATTGCAGAAAGTGTGAATATGTGAGCATGATATATATATTTGGTCCAGAAAAGTATATACGATTTTGAGCCAATGTGGTGGTTGATGCCCTCAGTTGATTGTCCATGGGTAGTGTGTCATATGTTGAGGAAGAGAAGAAAGAATTAGTCAAGGATGTTCATAGGCTTGCTCACTTAGGATTTTTCCTTATGGACACAACCGATGGGGGCGTGATAGTCCAGAATAGGTCAGAATCTTCATTAGTATCTGAGGTGAAAGAAAAACAAGACAGTGATCACATATTACTTCAGTTAAAAGGTGCAGTTCATCAGCAGAGAGTAGAGGTTTTCTCCCAAGGGGGAGATAGTGTGCTTCGCTACCAGGGTTGTTTATATATGCCTAGTGTGGATGAGTTGAGACAGAGGATCCTGACAGAAGCCCATAGCTCCAGATATTCAATTCATCCTGGTGCCACTAAGATGTACCATGATCTACGAGAAGTCTAATAGTGGAACGACATGAAGAGGGACATTGCAGATTTCGTGGCTAAGTATCCCAACTGTCAGCAAGTGAAGGTAGAACCTCAGAAACCAGGTGGTGTGACTCAGGATATTAGCATTCCTACTTAGAAGTGGGAAGTGATCAACATGGATTTCATTACAGGTTTTCCTTGCACTCATCGACAGCATGATTCCATTTGGGTGATTGTGGACAGGGTGACTAAATCAACCCATTTTCTAGCAGTGAAGACTACAGATTCAGCAGAGGAGTATGCCAGTCTTTACATTCGTGAGATAGTCAGGTGGCATAAGGTCCTCTTGTTTATTATCTCAGATAGGGGTACTCAGTTTACATCTCATTTCTGGAAGCCATTTCAAAAAAGTCTTGGTACCCAGGTAAACCTCAGCACAACATTTCATCCACAGATGGATGGTCAGGCAAAGCATACCATTCAGACCTTAGAAGACATGTTGAGAGCTTGTGTGATCGATTTCAAGGGTAAATGGGATGATCACTTAACTCTCAAAGAGTTTAACTTATTAAGCATTCTTTCCTCTTTAAAAATAACTCTTTATGTATTTTCACTTCTAAAATTGAGAATAAATCTTCTTCATTTGCCATGCTTTCTTGAGTCAAGCTAAAAAACAAGGTATTTTGTTATCAAATCTAGTTCTTTTCAAAAGTTAGTCAATAAGTTATTTCCAAACAAGTCCGGATAACCGCGAGTCAACAGATGTTTCGAATGCCTTTAAAACCTTCTCGGGATATTAATAGAAACCTCTTATCCAATCTCTTTGAATTTTTTTTTAGTCTTTATCTGTTTTGACTTTAAAAGATTTTACAAGTTTTTCTTGGTTTTATTTTAATAAAAATTAAGTGGCGACTCTTGCTTTTAAATTGAAAACATTTTTTTGAAACTTTAAATTAGATTTTCGAAATGATTTTCAATGAGTCATTTTTCCCATAAAACAGAAATGGCGACTCCGTTGGGAACAATTCAACTAGGTTCTAACCTTATTGTTTGCAACTAACTTATTTGACTAACTATTCGGATTGTAATAATTAGTAACTTTATTGCTTTCCTTACTTATTTATTTTCCCGCAAGATATAAATTGTTCATGACATCTTTCGCCTCTCTTGGCAAAGCATTAGAATGCATTAGGGGTAAAAAGGCAATTGTGCAAGTATTTGCGATCGTTCTTAACAAAACATACAATTTCAAAATAGACGAGTGAAGTAGTTGACCCGCGGTCGGTTAACGGTCACTTGTTGTTTTAGTCTGGGTTGTCCGCCCAGGTTCCTGGCAAATTTCGAAACCTATTCTAGTAAACCCAGAATAGAGAGAAACCAAATCCCAAAATAGGTATTGACCTAAGATGTCTTAATATCCGAGGGATATTAAGTCCATTAGTAAGACCACCTTGTGTTCGAAAGGGCCCACGACCCGAAAGAACAATCATCCCATGCGTGCTCAATTGAAGGATGTGATGTCTAGTTTTACGAACCATTGTCCCTTGGGATTGGGATATATTTAGATAGTCTTTTATTTTTTGAAGATTATCATCCGAAAGACGTTTGAAATTTGCAAGAAGTCTCAGAAGTTCTAGAACGAAGGACCAACCACGGTGGCCTAGTCTAGAATTGTACTCCTGCGCGGGACTGATTTTGATGTACATTCCTTTTCCCGCAATTTTGTAACCCCATTTTATTTAATCAATATGTATAAATATATTTTGGGGCAATGGAACGTTACAAACGACATACATATCCTTCAATTCATTAGGCCTACCTTTGGCATAAAAGGTCACATATCCGTATAGGACGCGCTATGAACTGTTATGTGATATAACTGCTTTATGTGCTATGTGTGTTGCTAGAATCAAGGAAAATTGGTCCATCCCATGCCAAAATTTTCTAGAACACATTAAGCAAAATATAAAGCCCACCGCAAAATTCGATCAAAATCGTCATTGGAGTTCTTCAAATTTCCCCAGAAAAATCCAAAGACTTCTTAAAACCCTTTTAAGTCTTGTTCAGAAAACGAACTTACAATATCCAAACTACATCCTTTCTGGGCCCGTCCCTTATCCTTAAGAAATTTTCATTTTCCCACTTCGATAAAAATGCCGAAGAATTCAGAAGATACATCAAGTGCTGAAGACTCGACAAGTCAAATCTCCTGATAGAATCTACCTACCCCAAAATCAATCCCGTCCGTCGAACCCTCGAGCCAATAATTACCCGTGGATCAATTTGCCTTGACAAAAACAACTTTATGTATTTATTTCTAGTCAAATGTCTTGCGTTGTTTATCACTTATGAAATCTAACATATTCTTCTTTTTGAGTTATTTTTCCTGTAACAGGTAAAGAAACTGATTTGTGTTGAGAAAAGATGGAAGAATCGTCTTACCTCACAAAATCAAGAGAAAGCAAGGTTTCCTCCCCTGATCGTAACTTAGGGAAAATAATAATGACTGAGGATACTGAGAACATCGCTTTAACTAGGATGACTACTCTCTTATCTAAGCAAAGTGAGTTGATTGCGCTACTGACGCAACAAGTTGATAAGATGAGAAATGAGATGAGAGAGATAAGAAGTCTGATTAATTTGATCAGCCATGCACAATTACCCACCCCAAGTGAAGGAAGGTCTTTACTTCATGCCCTTCCCTTGAATACGGCGGCACCTGAACACTCCTCCAACAATACCCTTGCATTTTCTTATAACTGGAGCACGGAAAAGTCTCTCAAATACGACTCGATAAAGCCTTTGCCACAAAAAATCTACCCTTCAACCTTGAAAAGCCCCTATCCCATCTTTTATGCCCGAGCTGAATATCAAACTCTGTCCCCAAAGTAGCAAGCTCTACCTCCAAATAACCAATCGCCTACAGAAACATGCCAAAACTTTCAGTAAAATTTTCAAGCACCAATTACTTTCTACTCAAATCCCCAAACATACCACTAAGTAGCTACCCTAATATACCAAAATAAAATATTTCATCCAAGTCATAAGAAGAAGCCTCCCTGGGTCTTTACTCCATTAGCTGAAAGCCGAACTCTATTCTTTGAGAGACTGACAGCAGCTGGACTAATTCAGCCTATCAAACCAAAGCCTGCTAACCCAGCATCCAAATTCTTCAAACCCAATCGATATTGCGCATATCATTCAGGAAGTGTTGGACATACCACTGAATATTGCATCAATCTGAAATACGAAATTCAGAACCTAATCGATCAAAGAGTCATCATTCTCCAAACAACCTCTCATGGTGGCAATCCTTCACCAAAACATGGAGGGATAACCATCAGTATACTGATGACAAATTGTATGCAAGAACTATTCTTAATAAAGAGGATGATCGAGAATTGTCAAGACCTTTGACTCATCTATCCCAGTCTTTCCCTACAAGTGATGATCCAGGGGATGGAATAGGAGATCTATTCAAAGAATGTGATGCCATATTAGAAGAAGTCCTTGAAGCAGCTATGATTAGGGATGCCAAGCCTAGCAAAAAGTTGCAAAATTGGGTTGCCACTCCCTTCGTGACTCTCCGTTCGGCAGGATAGACAAAGACTCTATTTTGCAAAATCAGTGATGGTCCGGATGAGGCTCTGTGACCCACCCTTTATGCTTTAATATTTCTCGTGCTGTTTACTGCTTTTCAAAAGGCATGAACTTACATTCATGTGGGTTGTAGCCATAGTTTGTAAATATTTTTGGATTTCAAATGAAAGACTCCTTATGTTGAAAACATCTACTGATCAAAATTATTTATGTTTACTTGTTATTATCTAACCCATTTTTGTTTTGGTTTAAGTAATAATAAGTTAAAACCTGCCACTGTCATGTCATGTCAAGAGCTTAACGAACAAACTTAACTAGATAATGATGATTTCAAGGAGTATGTTGAAGACATCATGGTCCTTGAACGAACAACTGAGAAGTCTAAGAACTTTGAAGATCAGAAAAAGCCCCACCTAAATGAGTTTGAGGTGGTCAATCTGGGAGGCAACGGTCAAGTTGAAGAAATCAACATCGGTGTTCATTTGTCAAAAGCACAAAAGAAATAACTTATCAATCTGCTTGAGCCATACATCAACACCTTTGATTGTTCCTACAATAATAGGACGAGAATAAGTACAAACATCATCTCTTAAAATTTATTGGTCAATCAAGAATTCAATCCAGGGAATGGACAATTAATCCTTCCCTCCCATAAGACAAAGGAAAGTTTGCACCTAATCGGCAAGGACCATATGTCATCCACAAAGTGTTATCAGGAGAAGCCTTGATTTTGTCCGAGATGGATGGCCAAGTGTGGCTCAAGCCTATCAACTCCGATGCCGTGAAGAAATACTATGCTTAATGATAGTCTTTCTTTCTTTCCTTGTAATCACATTTTCTGATTGTAATCGTTTTGCACTTAGTAAAAGCTTAAAATATCCTCTATCCTCTACCTACGAACTACGTTTGACCTGAATTCTCAAAAATGAGATATGTAGGTGGCATGTGTCAGCTTTGGTAACCTCCTTAGGAAAATTTGTTTCCCCTTCCTATCTTGAACTACGTTCGACCTGAATTCTCAAAAATCAGATACGTAGGCAGCCTTTGTCGGCCTCGGTCATCTCTTTAATTATTTCCAATATTCTCCCACTATAAGTGTGGGAACTACGTTTGACCTGATTCTTGCCTCAACAGGATATGTAGGCGCCATAACGATTCGGTCATATCACCCAGGAAATGAAAACTGGGGCAGAATTTTTGAGAAAGGAATCTCAAAAATTCAAGAAGGCGAAGATTGTCCTCCAAGAAAATCGGAATACAAAATATGCCAAAGAGAAACCAAAATGAATATCGAGAAAGAGTCTCGTAACCCCCACAGAGTCTCAAGTCCCTTGCCAATAGAATGAGATTCATTGCCAACCTTAACTAGGGCAGAAATTTTGAGGAATTTCCACCAAGCTTCATCCAAAAAGTTCAGCATCAAAATCCAAAAGTCCCCCAGCACTGAGAAGATCCCCAGTTGTAGCAAGTTCGAGGTGGACTAATCCCCAGCTATGACAGATTTTCCGAAAGATCATTTCCAAACTCCCCAGTTAGGATGGCGTTGGATCTCCAGAGTCCACCAGCAGTATGTCAGAAAACATTAAAGCCTCGAGTAAAGGACATTCGTTGAGCTAGCACATGACATGACGGGCAGAGACCTTTTCAAACTATCTTTTTTTTAAAAAAAAAATCTTTGTTTTACAAAGAGCCGGTCTAAAAAATTATTACGAAAACTAGTTTTACTCTTTATAATGTATTTTGTCTTATATCTATCGTGGCCCAAGGAGAATCGAGGGCGACGAGTACCAGAGATTGGAAAGCATCCGGAGAAGACAAAACAAGGACCAGAAGGTCGAAGGAGGTCAACACAGACCAGTTTCAACAAAAAACTAATAATTTTGCTGTGGATGCAGGTTGTCCCCAAAAGTATGTTAGAAAGCAGTCCCTAATTATCTAACACGTTCAAAGAAATGCAACAAGACCAGATGCCCTAAAATTTGGCGAGAAAAGCCAAAGCAGCGGAAAGAAGCCAAAGATGGCAAAAGTCCCTAGAACGGGCGAATATTCTTGTAGTTCACAGAAACTACCAGATAAAAAGAGACGGACGACGTGCTCAAGTCCCCAAACGGATTAGGGCATTTCGTTGAGTTTTCGAATTGGGAAATCAAACAAGAGATAGACGTCATTCTCTGTCAACTCTAGCAAGTCAGGAATCACCACGAACATACGATGTTCGAAAATGGTACTTATGGCTGTCCCCAGAAATGGGCACGACCATTTTATTCACATTCGAAACGAAAGTTGTTTTGATTAGCTTCATAGACATTGTCCTTAAAGTTTTTCAAGTTTTACTATGGTCGCTAGTAAAAGCGTTGTTGTGTCTACTAATTGTTTTCCTTGAGCACAGGTACACACAAAGGAGTCAACAAGACAAAACAAAAATTGAAGGTGATATTTTCTGCAACTGTTATGCATGTCATTGCATGATCATTCACACCATGTCATATTTGCATGTCAAGAGGACCATGTCAGGAGGACCATGCCAAGAGGGCTATATCATATTTATATGTCAAGAGGACCATGTCGCAAGGACCATGCAAAGAGGGCCATATCATATTTGCATGTCAAGAGGACCATGTCGCGAGGACCATGCCATGAGGGCCATCATATTTGCATGTCACGAGGACCATACCACGAGGGCTATCATATTTACATGTCGCGAGAACCATGCCACGAGGGCCATTACATTTGTATGTCGCGAGGACCATGTCACGAGGACCATTGCATGATCATCCATATTATCATTCAATATCATAGATACACATCCCCTGCGAAGACTATTTCCCTCTACCGGCTGGTTTCAAAGAGGATGACATTCATAGGCGTCCCTAAGTCGCACTTGTTGCACAGGATCGACCCTCAGCATGCTTATATCCGAGATTGCGTGACACGGTGGAGTCTAACATTGAGGATATCATTATCATCATTATCATTATCATCAATCATTATGCCAAGTCTGACACTCAGCATGCTTATATCCGAGATCGCGTGACACAGTGGAGTCTAACATTGAGGATATCATTATCATCATTATCATTATCATTAATTATTATGTCAAATATGTTATTCAATATATTTATATCCGATATCGCGTAAGACGGAAGAGTCTGACGTTGAGGGTATATTTGCTCCTTTATTATGTCAAATATGGCATTCAACATATTTATATCCGATATCTCATAAGATGGAGTAGTCTGACATTGAGGGTATATTTGCTCCTTTATTATGTCAAATCTGGCATTCAGCATATTTATATTCGATATCGTGTAAGATGGAGGAGTCTGACATTGAGGATATTATTTATCATGCCAAGTCTGGCATCCAGCACATTCATGTTCGATATTGTATAAGATGATGGAGTCTGATGTTGAGGATATTTATGCACTTTTATTCGAGATTCTCGATTGTCGGAAGAGGCAATTATATTTGATCAAGTGGCAAAGGCCTTGTCACCATTCAATAATCAAATACCGCTTGCCATCGAGGTCGAAAGCATATAGTCCGAGGGATGTCTATAAGAAACCATCCAAATCGTAGGATGAACTAGATTTCCCCAAAAATTAGAAGGCCAAAGGTCGTCTCTAAGTCACAGCGATATTTGAAACCGGATAGTGTGCAAGATTGTCGAAACTTGATAGTCTAAGAGTTATCTATAAGATGCAGCGATGTCTGAAACTGGATAGTGTGCAAGATCACCTGAAGATTGAAAGTTCAAGGGTAATGCGTAAGTCGCGACAATATCCACAATTGGATAAAGTGCAAGACTACCAAAAAATTGACAATCCAAGGGTTATCTATAAACCACGACATATCCACGTTGATATTGTGCAGGACTACCCAAAGGCTATCAATTCAAGGGAAATCTGTAAGTCGCGTTACATCCAAGATAGGATAAAAGTGCAGGATTACCCAAAAAACTGGCAATTTAAAAGACGTCTGTAAGCCACCTCTATCCAAAGTCAGATGATGTGCAAGATCACTCGAAAGCTAGCAAGCTAAAGGCATTTGTAAGCCGCTTTTATCCAAAGTCGGATGATGTGCTGGATTACCCAAAAGCCTGAAAATTTAGGGAATATCTGTTAGTCGCGTCGATACGGATGATGCACAAGATTTACCCTAAAGGCATATGCAAAGACTATTGTTAATAGCCACAAAGGCTATCACGTTCAAGAGAACGCCGCAAACAGTTACAAAGACCGTCACCATCACAACGACTAAGAAAATCATCATATTCAAAGATCACCACATTCAACCGCCATAGAATTAGATTATCTAACACTTTTAAGTCACAATAATGGGAATGCGCAAATCTAATACTTCTAAGTCGCAACGACGGGAATGCGCAAAGCGTTTAAGTCGCAGCAATGAGAATGCGCAAATCTAACACTTTTAAGTCGCAAAAATGGGAATACGCAAAGTGTTTAAGTCGCAACAATGAGAATGCAAAAATCTAACACTTCAAAGCCGCAGCAACGATAATACGCAGTGTTTAAGCCGCAACAACGGGAATGCGCATCAGGCAATCCAATCCGATAGCCAAGAAGGCTAACATGTTTAATCATCATGGAAATTTCTATTTCCTAAGACAGAGACGGTAAATGACAACATCTTCTTCAAGAAAGCAACAAACACGAAAAAATGAGGTACAACGCTATCTCTCTTTATCGAGCTACTTTACTACTGACCATTTTGTTTCAAAGTATTGCCGAGAAAATCCGAGAGAATGAAAATCTCAAACCAGAACAATAGGTACAAAACACATCAAAAAGATGTCACAACCTAAGATTCAGAAATAATCCAAGGATGAGGTATGGCCAAGAAACTACCTCTCCAAGTGGAATTATGTTACTACTAACAATTTTATTTTGAGATATTGTCGAGAGCATCACAACGTGGAACTTTTTCTTAGCAGTGAACTGGGACATAGTCCGAAGAGGGATATCAAACTCTTTGGACGTGAGTTGAGGAACGACTACCACCTCTATCAAACCACACCCCTGTCAGAAGGCATGTGGGTATTTATTTTCTTTGGGTCTTAGTTTCGCATCCAAGGTATTTCCTAAACTCACGTTTGATGCAATATTCCTTCTTTTCAAATCCGAGTAATGATACACCTCGAGCTTTAGAAATTATATCCAGGTAAAATCTTACTTATGGGTGTGAAGATCTCCACATTCATAGTTAAAAGGTTACAAGCCTCTTTTCTATAAGCTCAAATTATTCGTCACTCATCCCGAGCCAAAGGTTATCTTAGCATAAAGATTACCTTTTCCACCGATTGATTTCAACTGCAAGCAACCTGATTCCTAAGTCCTGGGATATGTAGGAGAGCTCTATTTTGAAAACTCAGTTGCATTCCAAACCTCCCCCAACCTCCTCACTCTCCAGCTTTCCGGTCTCTCCATACTCTGAAACCGGAATAGTTTGGAAATTATTTTCAAAATCGTGCGCAAAATCAAGTGTCTTGAACTACAAGTGGCCTGAGTTCTAATATAGCCTGAGATATGTAGGAAACTCGATACTGGAGTTCAGCCATGATTCCTTAAAGTTCGTGCTAGAACCAACCGCTTCCTGAAGATGAATCTGTGGTCGAATAAAATTTAGAACGTCAATTTCCTTTGCCCAGGGTTCATTACACTCACCCTACCCAAAGGGAGGGGCAGTTGTTGAAACCCAATTTTTACCCGCCGCATTACGAATTAATCTTGAGCCTTTTTGAATTTAAACAATTTTTTAAAATAATTATTTTGTTGTAAAAAGGATAAAACATTTTCCAAATCAGCTTTATAATAGTTTTGAGTAATAAATTATATTTTGCATATTTAATTATGTTAAAATTATATATGTTTACTCAAAGAACTATTTTAGAGTTTAATTTCATAAGAAAATCCTTTTAAGAATTTAAACGCTTGATTTTCCTCCTAATTAATTCAAAATGAGGAACTAATTGAGAAATTATTTTTTTTATAAGTATTAAGTGAGGTAATTATATGTTTAATACAATAATTATTTCAATTTGTTTAGATTTAAAGAAATCTCAAGTAGTTAATTGTAATTGGTTCATATTCCAATTCTAGCCTAATTCCTTGAAAATATTTCAATTATAGCCAAATTATGTTTAAAACGGTTATCTCCTACAGTCAAAGTGGCCACATTTCGCAAAATATGGCCAAGACTTATAGACCTTATAACACCCCTTGTAATCCTTTTAGTTTCAGCCATGACTTGGGCCAACCAAATAACCCGCCTAACCCGAGCCCAATCCCGTCGGCCCACTTCTTTTCCTCTCCGACCCGAGTCCAGCACACCCATATACTCTTCTCTCTTTTCACTTTAACATATGACAACAAACGACCCCTTTACTCTTTGTTCTTCCTCTCTCTTCTCTAACACCAGCAAACCCTAGCGCCGCCTAGGTTTGCCCAGAAATTTCCCTCTCTCCCTCATCACTCCGTACCCCCATAGCGTGCCAGGCGTGAGATTTTGTACCAAGAAGGTACTGAAGAGGCAACGTGGAATGAATCCACACCTCCAATCGTCCTTGCTCGCCAAACCCCACTCGATTTTTTCCAGATGAGGTACGATTTCATTGAGTTGGCCATCTTATCCTCTCCAAATTTCAAATTCCCTTAGTAAAATTCCCAGAAAACCCTTGAAATCTCTTAGTCCCACATCGAAATTTCAGTCCCAAAACTCCCAAATCTCCCCCTATATAAACCCTACTGATTTCACAGTGTGGGTAAACTTGAAGGGCCGAAGGAATTCTTTGAGTCTTTTGGAGAGTCGATCTCTGGCTCATAGGAGTTCTGAGGCATTTTCAAGGATTCTGGAGGCTGAAATTCTTGTAAGACTCCTTTGAGCATAGAATTTTGGCAAAAAGAATTCATAGTGGGTATTTTCATTGGTGGTAGAACGAGGTTTCGGCAGAAGCTCATTTGTTCTAAAGTCGCTGCTCCGAAAAAGGTGAACCCTTCATCTCTTCTTTTTGTTCTTCTTTCCTTTTCCTAGTTGTTCATTTAGCGTGATGAAAAGCTGTGTTTTTCTTTTAGAAAATATTCGTATTGGTTTTAGGCTGATTCTTGTTTGATTATATTTGGTTTAGTGAAGATTTAGAAAAGCAAATTGTTAAATTCTATTTTGCTAAGTTGAGAGCGCTTTTAAGATAAAATCAAGAAGAATATAGTTGATATTGTTTGTTGTTTTACAACAGTTATGTGTTCAAATTCTGTTCAAAGCTCACCTCTTTAAAATATGGTGTTAATTATGTTTCTTTTGTTATTAGCATGATCTCATATAGGCTCTTCACCTTGTCTTCTTTGTTTTCTTTCTTGGAACCTCATAGTTAAATGTTTGATCTTCTTGAAAGTTTAGAATGATGCAGGAGAAAAATCTGAAAATCTTGGGTTCTTTTCTGTTTTGAATGAATCATGGATATCCTGAGAGTTGTTTGAGTCTTAGCGATTATGTGTTAAATCTCATCTGTCTAAAGCAAAAGAATTTTGTGTTATATACTTGAGTATTGACTTAGTTCACATCCCTCTCCCTTCTCCCCTTATTATCATGTTTAAATTTCGTATGAGTTGCTCCCTTTAAGGTATATTGGTTGCTGAGTTTCATTGCAAAGCTTCTTATGTTTTAAAGCTTATTCAGTTCTTACACTTCTCTAAATCATGCCTAAAAGCCAAGCTTCCGTTCATTATCTTAAGATTGAATAGGCTTATCAAGTTTAAATTTCAGAAATATGGCCTCAATAATCGCTGTTTTGTTTGACTTCGAGTACCTGCTCGCCAAAGCAAGTTTTCTGAAAATCTCTTCTCATGTCTTGCCCTTCTTTGCTCCATCTTCTGTGTTGATTGAAAATAGTTTATTGGGGATTTTTGCTTGAGGGAGCTGAAATAAGTAAAATTTTACACATATAGAGGTGTGCTTGAGTTTGATTTTTAGTTTACTCTTAAAAAGAGTTCGTGTTCTGCTTTAACATTTACCTAGTGATCAAATTGCTAGATTAGTCATATAATGAGTGTTTATCCATGTTTAGAACTTGTTTCACCAGATTATCTTTTTTTTAAAAAAAAATAAAAAAAATGAAACTTCTATGATATGATTTAAAGCTATCCTTGTTTGGTTCTGTTTATATACGAATTTTGTCTTAAATCTTTCATGTCTGATGAATCTGCTAAGGATAAGCTCTTTTTCTGCATTTATTCAAGGTTAAAATTCCTGTCTTACTAAAATATTCGAATGAATTCGTCAAGCTTAAGTTTAGTCTTCCTTATGTCATGTCTGTTTGAAGGTTGGGTTATATTCATATAACATGCTTGTCGTGATTTAATAGATAGGATGTCATTCATGTAAATATGATTCTCCACTGTTATGATCGTTTGGTTTGAAATAAACACTGAAGTAATTCTTGGGTAATTTCTAATCCTTATCCTTTTATTTGTTTACATGGATCACTCGAGTCCATGAGGACTCATCTTCCATTACATATTCATGTCGGATTTAAAACCCGACGAGCTTTCATCAAGACAGCCCATCTGAGTCCTAAAGGGACTGAATCTGTGAAGTGGACTAGAGTGGATCGTAAGCTGAAGGGAAAACTGAAGAAACGGGCCTAAAGCCCACTAGGCATAGTAATAGCAGCCTATGAAATGGACCAGAATTTGAAGGAAATGGGCCAAACCCATGTGGAATTATGTGCAGAAGATCAACAATTTAAAAAGGAAACGGCGGTGGGCCTAAAGAGGGCCCACAAACTAGATTTAGGATAGATTCGATTAAGCGAGAGCTTGCTCACATTTTCTTCCTTCTCTAATTTACTTTGTATTAGTTAGATTTTATTTTTGCATTAATTGGACTTTAACTTTAACTTAGTTGATTTATCCCCAAAGGAATGAACATTTCTTGTTTAAACGTTCTTTAAATCACTTATCGTTTAGCCATGTTAAAAACAATAAAGATGTTTTACTTATTAAGCATGCTTTCCCCTTTAAAAACAACTTTTTATGTATTTTCACTTCTAAAATTAAGAATAAATCTTCTTCATTTGCCATGCTTTCTTGAGTCAAGCTAAAAAACAAGGTATTTTGTTATCAAATTTAGTTCTTTTCAAAAGTTAGTCAATAAGTTATTTCCAAACAAGTCCGGATAACCGCGAGTTAGCGGATGTTTCGCATGCCTTTAAAACCTTCTTAGGATATTAATAGGAATCTCTTACCCAATATCTTTGAATTTTTTTTAAGTCTTTATCTGTTTTGACTTTAAAAGATTTTACAAGTTTTTCTTGGTTTTACTTTTATAAAAACTAAGTGGCGACTCTTGCTTTTAAATTGAAAATGTTTTTTTGAAACTTTAAATTAGATTTTCAAAATGATTTTCAATGAGTCATTTTTCCCATAAAAGACATAAGATAAAGTAGAACCAGGATCAAATAAAACTGTAACCATCAGATCATAGACAATAATAGTACATATGATCACCACATCTGATTCCTCTACCTCGAGCCTACCTGGAAAGACATAGAAATGAGCCCTATCACCTAGTTGTACGTTGCCCCTATCGGGTTGAGTACCATTGCGATCAGCCTGACCACCATCCCTGCTAGGCTGGATGCCACCTCTACCTGCCTGGTGACCACCATGCCCACTTTGCAGACTATCTCTACCATAACCATTACCTCCTCTGCCTACCAGGTTTGGAGCTCGAGGAGCCTGCTACTGGCCTGATAGATCATTCTACTGATACCTATGACAATTCCTCCGAATATGACCAACCTTACCACATTCATAGCAAGTCTTATCTAAGGTGGGTCACTGTGATGGAGTAGAAGAAGTAAGATAATCACCAAAATCTAGAGAAGACTGGATGGCCCCTAACGGACCCCCAGCTGATACCTACATAGCTGACTGAATAGGGCGTATAGAGTACCTCTGCGAACTCTGACCCCTAGAAAATGAATACTAAAGTTGGCCCCTTTCCAGGGCTTCTTTGCTGCCATCTTTTCATAACCTTCTTGTTTCACAAACTCAATCACCTCCTGAAAGGACCTGCCAAAGGATACCTTCTGTAGAGCTGCAACCTGGAGACCTGAGTTCAACCCTTTAATGAAATGGAAAATCCTTTCCTCCTCAATATTTATCAATTAAATGAATAATGGGAGGGCAAAAGAAACTGAGCCTTATAGGCTGCAACTAATGAACTCCTATGCTCGATACTCGCAAGATCATATCCCTCAAGATAAGTTGGACATACTTCTCTAAGAACACTAAATAGAACTGATTCTAATTTAATTGAGGTGACCCAACAATCCTACACTCCACATAGGCTCTCCATTATATCTTAGCCTCACACTAAAGTTGAAAGGTGACGAACTCAACTCCATGTTTCTCAACTATCCCCATCTTATGAAGTCGCTCATGACAGTCAATGATAAACTCGTAAGCATTCTTAGATTCAAGACCATAGAAGACTATACGCTTTGACTTGACAAAATTACAAAATAGATCATGCTCATCATTGGTCATCACTGGACCTACTACATACCTCGGGAAAATACCCGTCTCTAAAGCCTTATCCATCCAAGGAGCTACAGCAGCAGCATGCTGCACCCCCAGATGCTGCACAGTGGTAACTGTAGGTGTAGCCTGTCCCTGCTAACCCACTCAGAAAGATCAAAACCTACTGAATTATAGCCAATGACATCTAAATAAGTGTTGCACCTCTCTGAACTGGTGACACCTCATCTCCTGAACCGGTATCGCCTCATCCACTGCAACATCAGGAATATCCTCTTCTTAGAGGAGATTTTGACCTTTCCTGAGCCAATCTTATGGCCCAAGCCATATCCCTGGCAGGCACTGCTCTTCTTTCTCTACCTTCGCCTCCTCTCACCTACCCTCTGCCATGAACTACAGCCTCAATATTCAGTTTGGTTGTCTTTGCTCTCATTCTCAATTCACATGTTCTCACTATCTGTGAGAATAAATGTGAAAGAAGTCAAATACCAATTGAAATCAAGTAATATCACAAAAAGAAGAAAGAAATGGAGTTTTACTAGTGCCATGTAGCCTCTCGAAGAAAAGTATAGATGTTTCCATACCATTCTGCAAGACTCTACTAGACATGTTCTTGTACGACGAGATTGACAAACCTGGGGCTCTAATGTCATGACCCAAATGACTGTGAGTGAGACCCACACTAACTCTCTGGTGGGAGAACAATCTAACCCAAACCTTAACCCAACCAATTAACCATTTTTAGATGATATAATAACAAAAATCAACTTTAGTAATACTCGCCAAAAAAATAACAACAATGTAAGTGCGAAATAATAAACTAACTGTCATAATTCCTAAGACCCGAAAGTCATCATACAAGAATTCTAAATCCAAAATCGTGTCTAAGATATCAAAACTAACAAAAATAACAACGGTTTCATTATCCAAAAGAGAGACAAAAACCAATACAAAGATCCATGATAGTCTGAAGATATAACACTTACCCTTGAATCGAATAAGCTGTCACCACTAGAGATGAGGCCGCGTCTGAGCCTCTGGAACACAGTCTGCACTCAACAAAAGAAGAGTATAAGGTGGTATTAGTATAAAATCACTATGTATTGGTAGGCGTCATAGGTTGACCCAATTCAGAACAAGTATACAACATAAATCAAATAACAAGTAGATAGGAGCTTCAACACATAACAAGTAGTTTACTCAACATCAATCAATTCAAATTAAATCAAGAAATGTCTATAAACAAATCATATAAGTCACCAGATAGTATCATAATAATCAATAATTCACAATCTCAGTAATCACATCACAACATAGATTTATGTTCACCACACTCTCACATTTGTGTTTCCTTTACTTTCATTATTATGATATGTCATATTAACTCACACCTCACACACTGAACTGTACACACATGCTAAAGGGTCTTATTTCTGTCCAACTAGTCATAACCTGCAGGGGACGCACCGGGGTTCATATACCATACCAATGTGGTACCTGATCCATAATAATAATATCAATATCAATATTAATATTTGTACCGGAGTGGTACCCTTCAACCAATATCAAACTATGGTTCCAAATTCTCTCTCTCTCAAGATATTACACAGTGCAATGTATGAACACTATCTCATCCAGGATTATAGGTTGGCCCCAAAGTTAGCTCATTGATAACGCCCAAACTACACCTCGAATTAACGAAGCGTAAGCGGTCGTAGTCAAATATAGAACCCAACTAGGTTGGGGTCGAATCCCACAGAGAATATGGTGAGAATTAAGTCGTTAGTGAATTAGATAACTAATAGTCAATAGTTTCCGGAAAAAGGGGGGGTTTTGTGAAATCAAATTGTAAACAAAACAAGCAATAATGTGAGAGAAATAATCAATAGGAGAATGAACTAGGGAAGTGTTTACCATGGCGTTGGTAACAATGTCGATCCTAGACTTAATCGGGTTCTTTTTATATGCGTGTCATGATGTGATTGAAGCAATGGTATCGTCTAAACGTCTCTCGACCAAATAAACAAATTTCCTTTTCTATTCTCTCGACCTCGAAAAGATGTGCTTTTTAGATTT
>QJPP01001026.1:0-229814 GCA_003996215.1 Jaltomata sinuosa | reverse complement strand
AGCATCTTCTTCCACACATAAGAACCCCTTCCACTAGACTAATGTGGAAATCTATTTACTACAATATTTGTTCTACATAAAGTTAGTCCACAAAGATCTCTCTGTCCTGAACTTCCATTATAACTTGGCATGTATGGCTTGTGTTGCATCAAACATTGACCTGAACACTAGTCCACCTTCATCTTGTAGGTATATAGTTTCCCAAGAAACCTAGTGCTTGCTCATTTCTTTTTCTTTGTTATTCTAAAAGAACTTAACAAAGATCTTGTGTAGTTCTTTTAGGACATACTTAAGGGGGATAATGGTTGATAACATATGTATAGGCACACTATGTAGAACATTTGTAATTAACACGGCCTTGCCTCCATAGAAAAGCATCTTGTCTTTCCAAGCTTGAAGCTTGTCTCTGACCCTCTTGATCAGATCAAAGTAAAACACTTTTCTCTTCCTAGCATGGGTGATACAACAACCTAAATATGAAAAGGAGAATTGTCCATTTGTTATCTCGATCACTTGATCCGCCATCTATTTAAGATCACTTGTCACCTTTTGATACATATAATAAGCACTCTTGGTTTTGTTGATTTTCTGACCTGATTGAGTTTCATACTCCTAAAGGGTCTGTATTATCATTTTCAAGGATTTCTTATGAGCAAAAGCAAAGATAAAAGTATCATTAGCATATGCTAAGTGATTTAAATTTGCAGATCATTTGGGTATTTCATAACCTACATACAGACCCTCATCAAATAAGGCACTTAGTAACCTTGAGAGAACCTCAGCCTCTAATATGAATAAAGCAGGTGATAGTGGATCTCCCTGTTTCACACCTCTATTGGAGTGGAAAAATCCATGAGCTTGACCATTAATCAATACGGAATACTAATTGTTAGCCATTAGTCTCCAAACCCTATCTGCAAAAACATTAGAAAAATCCATTTTCCATAGCACTTTTATCAGCAATAACCAAGAAACCCTATCATAAGTCTTTGTCATATTAAGCTTGATAATGATATTGGCTGATTTGCCTTTCAGCCTAATATCAACAACTATTTCTTGGGTCAGTGGGACATTCTCTGTAATGTTTTTGCCTTTTACGAATCCTGATTGATTAGAAGAGATAAGCTTTGGAATCACAATCTCCAGCCTATCATGCACCACTCTTGAGATGATTTTGCTTATGAAATTACTCAAACTAGTTGGTCTCATATCACAATAAGAGTTAACTTCATTATTCTTAGAAAGTAAGACCAGATTAGTATGGGTAATTGACGTAAGAAAAGTATCTCCTGCAAAAAAGTCTTCACAATTCTGAATACATCCATGCCTACAATATCTCAACATACTTGGTAGAATTTCCCAGTGCATCCATCAGTGCCACTTGTACTATCACCATTCATATTAAAGATTGCAGATCTCACTTCTTTCATGGATGGGGTATTGCACAAAGCATTATTCTCCTTGTCTGTTAAGATTTTTGTCAGTTGAGAGCTCCGTGACTAGTTCAAGGGAGTGTCTTAATAAGAAAAAGAATTATGCATCTCTTTCTTGTGTGAACTGATTGCTATAGAAACTGATAGCCTCATCAACTATATGATTGTCTTCCTTTACCCAAGTGCCTTGATCATTCTGAATCCTTTTGATTTGTAACCGTTTCCTCCTTCCTTTAACTAGATTATAAAACAAATTAGTATTTCTATCTCCTTCTTTGAACCAGTCAAATTCAGCTTTTTGCTTTTGGTATTTTTTTTCTAAAAGTGTAGATATTTTTTGAATTTATCCTGTGCTTTCTGTGATATTTTTCTGTTATCTACAGATGAATTTTTCATGAATAATTATTCTTTGACTTTGACAATTTCTTTTCTAATAAATAATTGTTTAAAGATACCACCAAAGGTCTCACTGATCCATTGTGTCAAAGTTATTTTTACCTTCTTTATATTCTCCTTGAATTTAAGAAAAATATTTATAGTGATGGAAGCATGCCAGCTTGCAGAGACATCATCTTTAAAATGCTCATGCTCAAAGCAGAAGCTAAGAAAGTTAAAAGGTTTTTAAAACTGATTTGCATGCTCTTCACAAGTGATGAGCATTGGTGCATGGTCTGATCCTGTCTTAGATAGGTGTTCCACCTCTAAACAATTGAACCAATTTATCATCTCTAATTCACCAATACTCTATTCAAATTTTTAAATATACAGCCATCTCCTGCTTTACTATTCCACCAAGTGAAGTGATACCCTTTGAAATTAATTTTAGTTAGGTCACAAGCATCAATGCAACTAGTAAAGTCTTCATAATCTTCAGTCAAGACTAATAAACCCCTAATCTTCTCACCAGCATTTAGAACAACATTGAAATCCTCCCTCTCAATCAGTCAAGGCTCCCTAATTGTATCAGACAAGAAAGATATATCATCCCATAGAGCTAATATTTTTCCAGAGTTGCATTTTGCATAGACCAGTGTAGCATAACAGGATTTGTCAGTAATCAGGTTGTGCATTTTCATGGTCATCTGTTAAGTAGTGTCCGTGATGATATTCACCTCTACATCATTATTAATAAATAGCCAGATTTTACCATTGCCATTAGATTTAGCAATAGGTATTCCTAGTCTATTCCTATATCTGTTAATGTACCTTGAATTTTAAAGGCCCTAAAAGTGCAATAAAATTGAACTTATGATATTTGTGGAGCATTTGTACCCTTTGAAAAGCTTTCTAAGTTTTAACTGATGTGATGTTCCAAATACTTTATCATATCTATGTAATAGTTTTGCTCCCCCCCCCCCCCCCCTCTTTGGTACAACTCTAGTGGGTTGAGTATTTTCTCCATCATTCTTCCTTTTTTTGTTACCTTGATGGTTCTAGGGATAACTCTACTTCTCTTGCTATGTGTTTCACTAGTTGCTCTATTCTCTCTTATCCTTTGCAGTTGTTATCATCCTTATCTGTGATTAGATTTGGTACCAGGTTCTCCTCAATGTTATGAGATAAAATCTCATGGAGAATTTTGTTTAGAGATTCTACTCTAATGTTGACTAATCATGTTTCATTTGTTTGCATTATTGTAGGTATTTAAACAATGGTTGTAACATCATTGATTATGTGTCCTTCTCCTTCAAGATTCTGTAGCTCACTTGATCCTAATCTTCATCATTCTGCTCCTTAGTATGAGTCACCACCTGTTTATCTTGATTTTGAATTGCTTGCAATGTCAGCATTTGACTAGCAATACTATTGTTATCCTTGTCTTCATCCCCCGATTTCTCTTGTATGTTACTCTTCAGTTCTTCAGATTGTTATGATTTCTCTTCATGGAAGTGTAGCATGGGTCCCTTAGTGGGAGTTTTAGTAATAGCATTAAACATTAGTTGAGATCTGCAAACTTGCTTCCTTCATGTTTGTTACCGATGTAACTATTCTCTGATATTCATTAATTGCACCCATCACTTCCTTGTTTATACGTGCTATTTCACCTGTAGAGATATGTGTCTCTGTCTCAATTTTGTCTTCTGCTGCCTACATATCATCATGATTCTCCTTTTCATCTGAGGTATTTTTTGTGCTTTGTGCTAAGACTTGTACCACTCCTTCTTGTTTTTCTGTTAGGTGTCTATTGTTTTTTGAATTGTTTGGTCTATTGGTACTAGTACATCAAACTTGTTATTGACAAGTACCTCCACTTGGTTGCTGATTGGAGTATGGAACACTTCTCTATTATTTGTAATTTTTTAATTTTCAGGGTTTCCTATCACTTTCTCACTGGATACCGGTTATTATGAGTATATAGATATATATTTTATTTTTTGAAAATAATTTCTAATTATTTTGTCAAAATAATTATTTTATATTATTAAAAATTAAAAAAGCTCAACAATTGATCATATAGTGGAGGGTAAAATTGGGTATCAACAGTAGATACTCATATTTGTATACTTCTAATTCGGGTTCAGAAAAATAACCCTGAGTCCACGAGAATAAAATTGGCATTTTATTAAAAGATTATGTTACTCATAACATAAGGAACTCAAATATGAAATTTCATTAAAAATCGAATTCAATTCGACCTTCAAAACCTCAAAATATGAATTCATAACTTTAGCCCCAAAATTTTCAAATTTTTCAATTTAAAATCATGATTTAAAGGTGAAATCATCAATAAAGTATGACGAAATTCATCGGGAGAGACCTAAAGTTGGTATGAATTTTCACTTTGACACGTCAATTAAGCCTTGTACTTATTAAACACTTGCACTATTTAAAATTTGTATTATTAAAGACTTTTCACTCACATGACATGATGAGTGTAATACACTCAAAATCAGTGCATGAAGGCTTTGAAATTAGTTTTTTTTTTTTTTAAAACAAAACCTTTCTTCTTCTTCATCCTTCTTTCTTTACCATTATTTCCTCCCCCACACACCACCAATCCGCCGCTACCCCATCGCCGTTGCTGTCATGATAATTATAGTAATTTTTTGTTTTTCAAATATGAAAATCACCACCACTATCATTTCCTTCGCATTTTTCTTTAAATTCAACAATTGCAACTACTGTTACCTTGATTGCCGGTAAAAATGAAAATTATAATCACTTTTTTTTCTCTCTCTTCTGTTAGAAAAATATAAATTTATAATCACAAAATAATTATTTTAAAAAAAAAGAAGAAGAGAGAAATGAAGGGTTTGAATGATGTCAACAACGAAAAATAGAAATAATTCATGACTGGTGAACTCAATTAAGAAACACAATATATAATTTAAAATTAAAATAAACTCAATTCTACAGCAAAAAAATTAATCAAAATCTAACAAAGAATTAAAAAAAAAAGAGAAAGAAGAAAATTCAATTAGCGGGAGGTTGTCAAAAGTAGCGGGAGGTTCTTGGTAAGAAGAAGGGGGGAAGGGGTGGGGTGTAGAAAATAGGTATTTTTATTTTATTTTTTTCTAAAAAATTAATTTTTTACACTCACATATTCTTTTTTAATTAGTCATCATATCACGTTATTCGCGAGTGTGTTATACACACTTTGTATTTAGTTGATTGTTAAAAAAATGTACAAATTTTGAGTTGGGTAAGTGTTCAATAGGCACAAAACTTAGTTAAAATGTTTAAGTAAAAAGTCATGCCAACTTTAGGTGTCTCCCAATAGGTTCCACCAGAAAGTATTGGGGAATGTAAAATTAAAGATTTAGAATCATACTAAGTGAAATTTTTTTAAAAATTTATCTTTTAAATTATTCAAAGATGAGTTTTCAAATATCAAAAAATTGAGTTATAAGATTTATGTTCGAAATAGAATTTTTAAACTGTCCAGGTGATAAATGCTTTTCATGAACACGACCCATGCCTCACGATAGTGATGTGTTGATCCGGCCCTATATCGCGAACGTAATTAAATTCATCATGAATGCAATGAATAAGATCCAAACCTGATTCAGCCTAAGCCTTCGCGAACGTGACACTCACATCACGAACGCAATAAACAACCCCATCTGCTCTTTGCAAACATGACTGGCCCATTGCAATTACAAAGAAAAAGTTTGACCTGCACCAGATCTGGTGCATCAGCTGAAACATTAATTTTTTTAAATACTAAATGGACACTCATGAAAATAAATCAAATATGCTACTAGACTTTTTGAACCTGTTGGGATTGTTAAAATACCGATATGAGGTCATCTTGATCAAATATTAACTAAAGTCAACTCTTACTTTTGAAATTTTTAAATTTTTATCCAACGACTCAAAATTCATCTGAACACCTCAGAACTCGAACCCAAAGTTCAACCAATCCAAAATTTACATTCTGAAGCTAATGGAACTGCCGCAATTTCATTCTGAGCTCATCTTCATCAGATGTTGACTTTGATCAATCATATTAACTATCCAACCTTCTAAAATAAAAAAAATCACATAATTCTCATTCCATCACCTCAACAATCGTGTCACTCACACCTGTAAATCACAAATATCATAAAATAACTATAAGAAGGGGTAAAATAATTAAAATACGTTGAAATAAAAAAATATTGCATGTATGAACATGTGTTCTCCTATAATGGATGCAATGAGGTTTCTTTCAGTGTGACCATAAATAAAAAACTTGAATATACATAATGAATGGTTGTCATATCTAAATAGACAGTAAAAGTTATTTAAGAATTCTTAAAGGATTTAAAAAAATTAAAGCGATTCTATTGAATAGTACCCCCAATGATTGTGAGATTGCTTAACATAAATAAAGATTAATTTTAATCTCATGAAAATGGTTAAAACATATCATGTCTTAGTGCAATTGATGTATATATCTTCTTATTACTATTCATGAGATAATATTTTTATTAATATGCAGACAAGATATCATTTCACTTTTATGTGGAGATATTTGAGTAAAATCAAATATTGATATATATTTATTATTACTAACCAATATTGTCAGAAAATTTTGGATTACACAAATGCAAGAAGATTATTTAATCTACATAATGTTTGATCACACGGAAGTTATTTATTTGCATGTTGAGGGTACTACCATATTATCATATTGTACAAGGCAGTTAATCATTGATACTTATTCAAGTTATGTCAATATACTAGCAATTTTTAAAGTAAGTGACTCAACACACAGGAGATATGTGATTTTTTTTAGAAGAATATTCCAATAATGTTGAAGATAATGCTAGTTAGATAGCTCAATTGAAAAAAGAATATATCGAAGAAGATAAAATAACATATATTTCGTCAAAGTTCTTTTTCTAACACAAGCTTCAACAAAATGTATGCAAGATTGAAATGCGTTGTCTTCGAGAAATAATGTGTTATTTTCATCAAGGAAAGTAAAATACGTGTTGTACTCTTTTTCTCTTAATCAGTTTTATCCCAATAGATTTTTCTGGCAAGGATTTTAGCGAGACAACAAATAATGTATATTTCAAGATATGTGTATTCTTTTTTCTTTACTAGGACTTTTTTCACTGAATTATTTCTAGTGATATTTTAACGAGGTACATCATTAATGAACGTCCAAAGGGGAGTGTTATAAAATATATCATATTATTTGGATGTCCACTAAATGTAATCTCTCCACTACTTCATCATTATGTGTAGCAATACCACATCTCAACTACCTCCCTGTTTATCTTCTACACCCTGATAATTTTCTTCATATTCTCAAAGACTAATGTCATTTTAATAAAACCTTTTGATGTCATTTTAATAACACCTTTTGATGTTCCTTTAGGTAACCCTATAATAGAGACATACACACTTGAAAGATTTGAGAAATACTTGAAAAAAATATGAAAAACTCTCATTTTTTATCTCTCTACTTTTTTTATTCATAATATTACCTTTTAGTTTGATTTTACAACATTATCAACTTGCATGATAATATAACATATTCTAATTTTCATAAAGACACAAGAGTAAATAAAGTAATTAATTTTTGTATCCTTCATCAACGTATATTTACTAAGGTGATTTAAGTCAATGCAACACAACTACTATGAAGACAAAAATTGAATTATTTTTACAACTACTTTTTGAATTTAATGAATCTTATGAAACACTAATATAAATTAGTCGAGTTCAAAATGAATATCAAAAATTGAAAGAGAAATCAAAAATATGTATATTAAAATGAGGGTGTGAAAAAAGCATATGCCAGTCATGTGTCTTATATTCTTCCCTTGACGATCTGCATTTATTGGGTTCACGTCATTCTATGATCTTTTAGCACAAATCTAATCAGATAAAAATATAGATAATACGTGTATGTGAATTATATATGAAGTGTATACAAAAAGTATATTGATAAAAATATATAATGTGTACTTGTATAATGAGATAGAGGTGAAGTATTTGACATAGATATGATCTTTGTTATATGGATCCGGGAGAAACTTGTACTAAAAGTACTAGACTTGAAGAGGTTGATATACCTCAAAACCTTGATTTGTTAAACAAATGGATTATTCCTAAGGTCCCGATTAAAACTATTTATGATTATGGTTGGTTTGATAAACTGTCTTCTAAACAGTTGATAAAGACTACTGAGCAATCTTTAGATTTAAATTCATCTGAACAGACTATTTGTTTGTTAAACAAACGTGATATAGATTTACATAAAAAACAGTATAATTACCTACATATTGGTATGGTTCAAATTGCTTTTAAGCCTTTGACCCTTAAAGGGTTACCTGAAACATTTTTAGCAGCTTTAAGAGATGCTAGAAATTTAAATTTTAGACAATCTTTAATGGGTTCAATCGAATCTATTGTACCTTATGGTCCAGTATATTTCAATACGCAACCCAATCTGCAATTATCTCTTTCTGATGTTAATATTCTTGAGGCTTTAACATTAAATGTTAAAACGCATGGTCACAATTACGTGCCTGGTTCAGAACTTATAAGTTTATCTTATAGAATTTGTTTTAAATTATTATCTACTTTAAATCCAAGATGTAAGTTATACGATACATCTGATCAAACTATATTGGTGGAAACCAATTTTGCAAGGTCTAAGGTCACCACCAGGAGACCTATTAAGTGGGAAGAAATTGATTTCCCAACTACATGGACTCTAAATTCGGTCATATCCCCAAGTCAAGTAACTGATACGGTTACCAATTCTGATTATTCTCATATTTCGCAAAATTCCGATGGATGAATATGTATTCAGATTTCTGATAATAGCTATACTCCTCATAGGCAGTCATTTTCTAATAGTTTAATGCCTACAGTGAGTCCTATTTATAATAGACGTTCTTTATCCAGTCATAGACTTTTTCCAGCTATGCATCATATTTCCCCTGTTGAACCTGTTTATGATCCAGCACGAGACCGTGTTGCTTCATTACATACCATTACAACTGATAGTAACTCAATTGTAAGTTGAAAACTTTAGAACTAGATAGTGAGACATATGATAAAGTTTATGGTTTGTTATACACCTTAGGTTCTGAAGATGGTTATTACTCTCATTCTGATTCTGGTTCTGATATTGAACTACTTGATTTATCTGATAGTGATAAAAATACTGATAGCCCTTGCTCCACCTGCCAAGGTAATAATTACAATTATAATGATGATGAAATTTATAAACTGCAATCGTAATTTTAGGATTTCAATATTAACACGATCACCTCTGATAATGTGATTGAACTTTTGAAAGAAGTTACGGATAATAAGCTTCGCGAAAAGATTATCAATCTAGCTACTGCAAATGAGGCTAGTTCAACTTCTTCAAAACCTTTTGAGAATAAGAAAAATGATTTTGAATACTCTGCACCATATTCTTTAAAGGAGGTTGATAACCGTCTTATGGTGAAAAATACTTTTACCAAAAGATATTCTTCTTTTGATGATTTAAAAGATGAAATTGAGAATTTAAAAAGAGAGATTAAAACACTTAAACAGAATCAGTTGATTTGTGATCATAGAATTACTCGGATAGAGATAAATAATTTTGTGTCTACTAAAGACAATCATATGTCTTCTAATGACAAAGGTATTTCTGAAAATAAGGAAGATCCTGTTAATCTTGACCATAAAAATGATATCTTTTTAGGAATGATGCAAATTATTACTGCCCATAAATGGTATGTTAAATGTACTATTTTAATCGATAAAAAAATTTCAATTACTAACATTGTCATGATTGATAGTGGTGCTGATGTTAGTTGTATTCAGGAAGGCTTAGTGCCTACAAAATACTTTCAAAAAAATTCTCATATGGTTAAATCTGCATCAGGACATGCTTTAGATATAAAGTATAAATTGCCCAATACGAATATTTGCCAGAATAAAGTCTGCATTCCTCATTTCTTTTTTCCTGGTTAAAAAACAGTTATTCCCTCCAATTATACTTGGAACTCCGTTCTTAAATGCAATTTATTCTTTTACCAGCATAGACTCAGAATGATTCTCTGCCACTTATAAGGATAATGAAATAAGTTATACTTTTGTTACAGATCCAGTAACTAGAGATATTAATGCCTCAATTGATAAGAAGCAAAGACATGTAGATTCTTTGCAACTAGAATTGTTTAGTCTAAAAATATTTGATTCTCTAAATTCTACAACGGTAAAGGAAAAAATTAAATTAATTTCCGAACAAATTATCATTGATATCTGTGCAAATCACCCCAGCGCTTTTTGAAATCGAAAAAAGCATATTGTCACCCTTCCGTATGAAGATGATTTTTCGAAAGATAATATTCCTACTAAATCACGTCCCTGTCAAATTGACGTTGAGTTAGTAGAATTTTGCAAGAAGAAAATTGATAATTTATTACAAAAGGGTTTGATCAAACCTTCTAAATCTCCTTGGTATTGCACTGTTTTCTATGTTAATAATGTTGCAGAAAAGGAGCGAGATGCTCCTAGATTGGTTATTAATTATAAACCTTTGAACAAATATTTAAAATGGATAAGATATTCTATCCCCAATAAAAAAGATTTATTATCAAGATTATATGATGCCAATATATTCTCTAAATTTGATTTAAAATCAGGTTATTGACAAGTACAAATATTTAAAGAACATACTTATAGAACTGCTTTTAATGTTCTATTTGGGTAATATGAATGAAATGTCATGTCTTTTGATTTGATAAATACCCCATCTGAATATCAGAAGATTATGAATAATATTTTTAATCCATATTTGGAAGTTATCATTGTTTATATTGATGATTTTTTTTGATTTTTTCCAAAACATTTGTAATGCACATAAAGCATCTTGATATATTTAAAAAAAATTGTCATTCAGAATGATTTGGTTATCTCAAAATCAAAAATGAGTTTGTGCCAAACTAATGTCCGATTTCTAGGACATCATATTTGTCAGGGAAAGGTTACTCCAATTCAAAGATCTATTGAATTTGCATAAAAAAATTCCTGATGTTATCACTGATAGGACTCAGTTACAAAGGTTCTTGGGAAGCTTAAATTATATATCCCCATTCTATAAGAATCTATCTCGTGATTTAGCCCCTTTATATGATAGGCTGAAAAAGAATCATAAATCACCTTGGACTGATAGTCATACCACTTTGGTACAAAATATTAAACTTTGTGTTCAATCTTTGCCTTGTTTAACTCTTGCTAACCCTGCTTGGCAAAAAATTATTGAGACAGATGCGTCTAATACTGGTTAAGGTGGGATATTGAAACAAATAAATCCCAACGATAAAAATGAGTATTTAATAAGATTTCACTCTGGCAAATGGACTGAAGCCCAGAAAAAATATGCCGCTGTGGCCCATGAAATGGTAACCGTTGTTAAATGTGTTTTAAAATTTCAGGATGATTTATACAATCAAAAGTTTTTAATAAAAATGGTCACTCAATCTGTTAAGTATATGTTTAACAAAGATTTTTAGCATGATGCTTCTAAATTAATATTCGCAAGGTGGCAGGCTCAATTAGCCCCTTTTGATTTTGAAATTCATTATAAAAAAGGGGTTGATAATTTTTTACCAGATTTCTAATCCTGGGAATACCTTCTATAAAATAAATTTTTACGGAGTCTTTTTCGATGAAAATACTTTGATTACCATTTTAAAGGTAATTACATTAAATAGAAACTTGAAAAGTCTTATAATTGATAATATGACAGATTATTATCTATCAGAATGATCATAGATTGCTATGTATACAGGATGAATCCTCCATGGATTCGAGGCAGAGGCAGAGGAAGGGGGAGATCACCTCCAGGGAGATCATCCCAATCTTATTCTCAAGGATTGTCAAACGGATCCTCATCAAACTCCCCAATTATACAAATGGAAAGAAAGAGTTTAGTAAATGAGAAGATTTCTCATTTGGGTGAATCTTCATCTATTCATCTGGAAGATATTCCAGAAGACAGTCCGTTATACGGTCATCTACAGGCATACTTGGCCGCCCAGGCTGCCCAAAAGCAAAGTAATACTTTTGCTTCAATCGCCAAAGAGGACAATGATGATATCAAGTCCTATGAAAAGCTACTAAAAAGAGAAATAATATTTCTTGTAGAAAACTCTGAGCTCCAGAGAAAAGATGAGCCATGGAAGATACTCCAAAGGTACTTAATTAATAGGTTATACTATCCGGGTGAGTCATACGAAACCCGTTCTTATTATGAGACAATTTTGACAAATACAAAAAGTGCAGAATTATGTATTAGATAATTTCAGCAATTTTGACAATTTTAATTTTTTTTCTACTTAAAGGGTCTTTCAGTTTAGTTGAAAGGCGTCAGAAAATTTAGAAAACTCCCTCTCATTGTAAATCTCTCTTGTATATTGCTTTCAAGAATTGATTCAAAGTAAATAAGATCTGAATCAGTTCTTTATATCTTAGGCCTTGCAAACGGCCATCCGTATAAGGTATATTTTTATTTTTCTTTATTTAAATTTCTTTTAGTTGTACCTCTCCCAGCCAGGACTATGTCCGGCTAAAAGATCTCATATCTATGTTGAATAACTAACTTCTCTCCTATGTAGACCATGAACGATCTAAGCTTTATTAAAATATAAAAGAATTTTGTTATGGTTTCTCGACTTGGTTCTGAGATCGAGGTACAATCGGATCTACCACTACTCTTATTGGCTTTGCCTTAGTGGTTATGTCTGGGCAGCCGTGGACCTAAGCCCGTTATTATGGAGAAAAAGGGCGTCCTTTCCTGGTTAGAACCACCAGACACATGGACTCAATAAGAAGTATGTATTAGATCCTTGACAGACCTTTTGCTAGGGTAAAAGTTTCACCATGCAGTCTGAGAAGCTATCTGAAAAATTCTTGTATATTTCAATTCTTATGCAATGGGGGCTACTGCTAGCTTAAGGATGCTGAGTTACCGCTAGATCTGATTGACCGTGTGGATTAGATTTACATAAAAAACAGTATAATTACCTACATATTGGTATGGTTCAAATTGCTTTTAAGCCTTTGACCCTTAAAGGGTTACCTGAAACATTTTTAGCAGCTTTAAGAGATGCTAGAAATTTAAATTTTAGACAATCTTTAATGGGTTCAATCGAATCTATTGTACCTTATGGTCCAGTATATTTCAATACGCAACCCAATCTGCAATTATCTCTTTCTGATGTTAATATTCTTGAGGCTTTAACATTAAATGTTAAAACGCATGGTCACAATTACGTGCCTGGTTCAGAACTTATAAGTTTATCTTATAGAATTTGTTTTAAATTATTATCTACTTTAAATCCAAGATGTAAGTTATACGATACATCTGATCAAACTATATTGGTGGAAACCAATTTTGCAAGGTCTAAGGTCACCACCAGGAGACCTATTAAGTGGGAAGAAATTGATTTCCCAACTACATGGACTCTAAATTCGGTCATATCCCCAAGTCAAGTAACTGATACGGTTACCAATTCTGATTATTCTCATATTTCGCAAAATTCCGATGGATGAATATGTATTCAGATTTCTGATAATAGCTATACTCCTCATAGGCAGTCATTTTCTAATAGTTTAATGCCTACAGTGAGTCCTATTTATAATAGACGTTCTTTATCCAGTCATAGACTTTTTCCAGCTATGCATCATATTTCCCCTGTTGAACCTGTTTATGATCCAGCACGAGACCGTGTTGCTTCATTACATACCATTACAACTGATAGTAACTCAATGGTAGAAAAAGTTAAAATTGACCCCCGAACAAATATAGTTCAAGTAAATGATACTATTTCTGATAAGAATATTCCTTCTGTATTCGAAATGGATTTTGACCCAAACGATTCTTAATGATTCCACAACTACTTGATTTTAGCCCAGGTTCACTGACAAGAAAACATATCCAAAAGGAATTTTTTGATGAAAAATGGAACCAAGCGTAAATTGAAATAAGGTCACCTTAATGTCAAATGTTTTGGCCATTTGTAATTAATAATAAGAAAAACTTATATGAATATATATGCTATATTAAGAAAATATTTATCATTAATAATTTTTTTTCTTTTGACACTTATAGTACATGCATAATACAATTTTAATACACATTACAAAGAATAATTTATAACACACATATAATATATATTTTATTCGTGGATAATACATTTATCACACACTTTAAGACACTTATAATACATAGTGCAAATTTCTTAGCAAACAAGCATAATATATTTTAAAATATTTATAATACGTCTATATTGAATGCATAATTTACTTTTACTACATAATGCAAATTTCACTGGTATCATAATATTGCTATTTATTGTTATAGATAATAATAAATAAAAAATATATTTAAAAATAGTAATTATTATTAAAACATACTCACCCAGTAATTAATGCTAAGGTGGAATCTATCGGCGGCCCCTTAAAGTTGACACCAATTTTAACTTAGGCACCTCAAGTAAGCTTTGTTCATTTTAGACACCTCATGTAAGGCTTCGCTATGTCATTTTGATACTTTTTGCTGACTCAGCATAGCAAGTGTGCTACATGAATTTTGAGCGCGTTTGAAGAGTTTTTTTGTGATTTTTTTTCTCTTTCACCTTCTTCCTCAGTCTTTCTCCCTGATACCTTCCACCATTTTTTATCTTTCTTCTTCTTCCTTATTCTTTTCCCTGCCGCATTCTACCACCACACAAATTTATGAAAAATCTTACAAATTTTTGTTGGGTTGCGCTATTGATTTCTTCTTCTTCTTCTTTAAAAATTGATTTTTTTTCATTATTCAATATTATTACAGTATACACAATATTTCCAATCGAATCCTCTTTGTTGAAATATTAACTCACTTAATACTTTATATTTCTGCAAAAAATATAATTTCTTTCACAAGCCATCAAAAGCAAAATCCAAAAAAATTGTGATTGTTAACTTCAATTACCAATTTTTCAAGCCAATGATCAATTTTTTTTAAAATTTTATTCATCAATAAAATTAAAAAAAATACTGAATTGAGAGAAGGGGGGAGTAAATATAGATAATGAAGAAGAAGAAATAACAACAAAAAAAAAGGAAAGAAATTACGAAAAAAATAATATTTGCCAATGTATTTACCCTGTTCTTGCTTGATTTTTGGGAAGAAGATGACAAAGGAAGGGAGTGGTGCCGTGGAATTACATTTGGAGAAGAAAAAGAAAGTAAAAGTGAGATTTTCTTTTTTAAAAAATAAAATTTCACGTGTAGCATACAGATTGGTTTATTTTTTCACGTAGAAGGTGTTTGATACATGCGCTTAAGTCGAATCTGAGAATATAAAAAAAATATCAAAATAACACAGCGAAATCTTACATGAGGTGTCTAAAATGAACAAAGCTTACTTAAGGTGCCTAAGTTAAAGTTGGCCAACTTTAACACTTTGTTTGGATGGTGAGTACCCATAGTTTCATAATGTATGGTATTGTATCGTACAATATTGTACTGTACTGTATTATTATTACAATGTTTGAATAGACTGTATGGTTGGCTGCTATTTCATAATGTACTGTATTATACTGTGTTGTTTAATTTGACTTTATCGTATTATATCGTAGTCGGTAAGTTTACTAAAATATCCTAAATTATTATAAATATTAAATTTATTAATAATTATCAATAAACTAATAAAATAATTTTCTTTTCGCTAATTTGTCATAAATTATGTATTGTATATATATTATGTTGTTAAATTCATGCAAATTCTAACATAATTAATTTTAAAAAAAAAGTAAAAAACAAATCTACTCGAGTTCAGAAACATAAGTTTTCTATGTTCAATACATCAGCCTATGTTGCTAATCCCCATTTTAATTGTATTCCTGCAGTTCACTACTCAGCTTTATGTATTATATTACAGACCATTAGTAATACAAGTACCAGGTTTATAAACATCTTAAATTTCATCTTTCCATAACTATTTTCAGAATTGGGAACGAAATGATTGGAAGTTTAAATCTGGGCAGCGTAGCCTTATTATATGCAGAAAAGTAAAACAAAAAAGCAAGAAAATTTAAAATAACATTTATAAGAGCGGATACAAATAAGAACTTACAACTTTGAATAATGGCAGAATAAGATTATAGAAGGATATAAAGAATAAAGAAAAAGAGGGAGCAAAAAAATCAAAGAATAAAGAAAAAGAGGGAGCAAAAAAATCAAACCTAGAAGAGAAGAACTAGAGAACTGACGTTGAAGAAGTGGAGAACTGAGCGTAGAAGAAAATTGAATGCAGAAGACGTATAGGGTAGAATATTTTGATGGAGTAGGGTAAATGATAAAATAGAATTATGTAATATTAAATAAAGACATAATTGAAAAGAGAAATTAGATTACCACGGGATACCACCAAATCGGTAGTACATTTTCCATGATTAAATAACCATGAAATCAAACTATACCATATAATTTATTTTAAGTTACAATCAAAATAAATATGGTACTCATACAAACCATACAATATCATACTATAACTAACCACCGTTAACAAGCTGTAAGGGGCCGCCAATGAGTTGTAATTACTAACATTTCCCTATTTTATAGGATTTGGGCTGTTGAAAAAGCAAGTGCGGCCCATTACTGTTGGCGGCAAAACCCCTTTCATGGGGCGTTAAACCCTTCATTTTTGTGTAATTGCCACCACGGAGCTAAAACCCTTGGCTATTTGATCGTCAGATTTTCCGGCCGTCGCAATCATGGTGAAACGACGTCGCGATGAAACTAATTCCGGTGGAGCAACCGAAGATACGACGTCGTACAAGACAGTTTTCATAGATACCAGCGTCGATACCCACTTGGCTGTACTTGTCTCACACTCCGATACTATCTCCGATCTCAAAAGTAATTTACCCTCTCTTTCACTCTGTATGTTAACAAATGCAGCTAAGCTAACAACTATTACACATTGTGAGAGCGGGTAAAAGTCTCACATTGATTGGGGAATGGAATAGCGGTCTGCTTATATGGATTTGGGCAATCCTCCCCTCATGACCTAACTTTTGGGGTTGAGTTAGGCTCATGTGCCATATCTTTACACATCAATCCCAAATAAGTTAAAATTGGTGAAATCATTTTGTTCCAAAATTGGGATTACGTCTTTGTTGCTCTTGAGTTCATTTTGATTGGTATTTGTTTTCTTTAAGCCTTCACTCGCGTCACAACTTGAAAGAGTAAAAGCCTTTCTCCAGTTATTGGGTGCTCTTGCACTCACTGCTTATAATTGTTGGTTAATTTTGTATTTGCAGTATGAAATTTTACTCAAAATTGTTGATATTTGAGCAAGGAATGCTATCTATACAAGAAAGCTATGTTGCCTGATAAGTGATATACATGTTTGTGTTATGCAGAAAAGATCATGTTGGAACACTTAAGGTGCTTTCCTGAAATAAGGGAGTTGAAGATTTCTTCTGTGAAGGTTTGTTGCTCTCTCCAACTCACTATTTTTGTGTGTATTTCTTGTGTAATGACATACTTTATATAATTCCTAATAGGTGAAACGGAAAGGACATTACTATCATCTGCCTGACACTATGCTTGTTAGAGGTCTTTTTGATGATACCAAAAAGGGTTGGTTCCTTTCTGTTGATGCTTCTAGATTTCAATGCCTTGGAAATGACCAAGGGTTACTTTCCATCACGTATCCGAAAACTGAAGCTGAAAATCTTCTCCCCAGTGATTCACTCAATGCTATGGATAAACAGAAGGTTTTTGATACTACTGAATCTTACCCAGCTCATGGGAACTTGGCATCTAGCTCCATCATGAAACACAAGGAAGTTGCCAAGGTCATTGGTGAATTCAAGAGTGCGAAGCCCACAGATAATTCACAACTTTCTCCCAGATCTGGTCCTGTGGCTAAGAAGCGTAAAATGAAGCACAAAGAAGATGTAGTCAACCTCCCGGTAACAGATACCAGCACTTCAAAGCATGGCATAGATAATGATTCCGAATTTAAAATTGTTGGAAATGATACTATTTCGGCAAATTCTAATGAAGGAGAACAGGAAAAGATAAACATGAAACTGGTAGATGTCAGTGCTGAACCTTTAAGAAACCAACGTTCTGATCCCAGTAAGGTGTCAAAACTGGGAATGAAGAAAAGCAGGATGGGTGGGGCAAGTGCTGAAATCTCTGGTGTGGAGGACGAGCTACGTGGAAATAGGAACAATGATACACTTGGCGAAACATCACAGTCTGGGACTGTTGCGAATAAACTTAAAGTTTTGGATAGCAAGGAAAGCAGTCGAGGTTCCACCGAGTTCAATCATAGGGATATCTTGAAGATCGCAATTCCAGAGAACTCCACAGCAGGTAAACCAATAAAGGCAGCTTTAGCAGAAACATTGGGGGACCAATCTGTGAGAACAGATACAGCCGATAAGAAGAGGAAGAAGAGGAAAAAGAAGGGGAATGACTCATCCATGTGCCATGATGAGGTTGCGTGCATGGTTCTGGGTTCCACTGATAAATTTGAGGGAAATAGGGGATTAGAGCAAAAGGAAGGAGTTGAAATGAAGATCTTTGACAAGTTGACTGATGTTGACTCTACTATTCATGTTACTCAATCTAGACTGAAAGAAACATCTCCAGTTAAAGATCATGCGTCAAAAAAAGAGTGTCCAGCACCAGTCAGCAAGGATATTTATGAAATGAATTTAGTTGGCCGACCTATTCTTGAATCTATTGTCTCTGGAGGCAATGAACTTGGAACTGATGTTGCTAATACAACTGGAGAACAAGAGCTGATACCGAACTGTGCTTTTAAAATGCCCATGAGTGAGAAGCTGGGCGATGCAAGTACCAGGGGTCCAGTGCCTTCCTACCAGTTGGGAGATTTACAAGGAGCAGCAGAAAATAGCTTTGGGAGAAAGAGAAGCAGGGCCAAGAAGTCAACTTCTCATCAAGAGTTAGATATGAAAAATATTGCTGAGGCTTCTCAAAATGCTTATGCATCTGACCAAGATATAGTAAGTAATGATGGTTCAAGTGTTGCAACTACAAAAGTTGGAAGTATTATGCCAAAAACTGATGTGGATCATATAAATGAAATAGGGAAAGAAGGCAAGTCGACAGTTACTCAAGGTGCTGAGATATCCCTTCCTTCCGATGACAATGAAGCAACTGGGGCAACTAAAGAACAAGTTCTCTCAGTGAAAAAGGCATTGGATGACAAGGGGAACATTGAATCTGGAAATGCTAGCAGCATGAAGCGGAAGAAAAAGAGTCGCAGGAAATCTGCTGAAAAAATTCCTGATAAATTAGACGGAGAGGATGACAGTAGGGTGAACTGCCCCTCTTTAGCTGCAGGGATTGGATCTACAACTGATCCTATAGCTGAGCAGAGTAAGAAAGGCGAAATTTTGTTTGATGCTGAAGTTCTGCAGATTAGTCCAAATACAGAGGTGAAAAGGTCGCCTCATAACAAGGATCTGGTGCAAGTTCAATCTGCAACATGCAGATCTTCGGATTATGCCAAAGCAGAAATGACCGTTAAGGAAGTGGAAACTAGCTCGACAGCTCCCTCCGATGTGAAGGTTGTTGAAGGACATGGAAACTCTGGTCGAAGTAAGAAGAAAAAAACAAAAAGGGAGGTTTCCACTTATATTAATGATGTTTCATGTGCCCCTTCAGCGACGCATGATCCTCCTGCTAATCATTTCGTTCAAGGGTCTAATCAAGATAAAAATGCATTGCCTGCCAGCAAAAGAAAGAGAGCCTCAGAACAAGTGTCAAAGAGTGCCTATGCTGCAGGTTCTCATCACCCAGTTGAGAAGGCAACCTGCATTGAGGCAGAGCTTCTGCCTGTTGAGGAAAAGGGAAATGAGGTTGAGCATTTGCTGCTTAACCAGACTGATAAAAATCAGGAGAATGTGATTGCAGAAAAGAGACTGAAAACGAAAACCAAAAAGAGCCAAAGTTCTAAGAAGAGCAAATCCATTTTGTCTATTCAAGACCAGGAAGTCAGTCACAAAGACTTAGCAGCTTCAAATGATAATCTGGAAGATGTGAACCCTCTGCCAGAGCCAATGGAGATGGACGAGTCAGGTAAAAATAGTCATGTTGATCAGTTGGCTGGTACTAAGTTGGAAAATCAGAGAAATTCTGGTATTCAGTCCAACTTTGAGAGTTCTAGAGAAGATGTCAGAAATGCTGACTCGTTTCGAGTGCCATCTCATACTTTAACTAAAGGTGCGTTAGAGGAGATGCACGTACCTGACGTAAATACTGATAAGAGCGAGGGCATAAACTTCAAGCAATATTTTGTTCCTGGCCAACAAGGAGAAGTTGCATCAAAGAAACCAACGAAATCAAACAGAAACACAAAAGCTGGCAGAAAATCGAAGGATGGTATGACTTCTAGAGGAACTTCGGAAGATATCTCGAACTCAAGAATTGAGGCGGCAGTTCCGAGTCGCTCAAGTGCTCAGGGAGATAAAACACTTGAAGAAGCTGGAAAGCTTGCAACTTTTGATGCTCCTGTTTACAAGAAGAGAAGTGAAGAATCTATGGACGAATCTACATCCAGCTCCAGCTCAAAAGGTTCTGACAAAGTCCCCGAGGACAATAGACGGCAAACAGGTTCAGAAATCCAAAGTTTAGCTACCAGAAATACAAAAATGAGAACCGGAAACATCGAAGATTTTACACAACCAAAGAAAGGATTGCTTCCTAGACCAGGGCCTAAATTTGGGGATAGTAGATCGAGAAGGTCTGACAGTAAGGAGGGTGAAAATTCTGATTCTACAACTGAGACGCCATCAGATTCATCTTCTTCTGGCAACTCAGTTGAAGGAAGTGAAATAAGTCAGGCTTCAACTCCAAAAGGTAGTTACAAATTTGATTTGCTTAGTTTTTCTTTTCATGTCTTGACATTCCTATATGTTATTCCATCCACCTTCACAAAAATTTGAGACCTTTTACTCAAACAAAGCTATGTTAGTCATGTTAGGCTGGTAAACCATCTGTGAGGTTTGGTATAATATCCTATTATTGAACTAATTGAAAATTTCGCTAAACATATGATCAGGCAACATAAGCACAAAATCCTATATGTTCTTATTCCGTCTTACATCCACACAAATTTGAGACCTTTTACTCGAACAAAGAAATGGTACTCATGTTAGGCTGGTAGACAAGGCTGTGAGGCTTGGTATAATATCCTATCAAACCAATTGGAAATTTTGCTAAACATTAGATCGGGCAACATAAGCACTGAGCTCTGAGTCGGCAATGCTTCTGATTTCCAAACAGCGCCTAATTCAATCCCCCTCCCCTTGCAGTAAACCGTTGAAAGGAAAAGAGGAAGTTCTTCATTTCTTCTTTGTGGTCGTGGGCTCAGTTATTCCTATGGCATGCCAAAATCATGATTCCGAAGTATTAAACCATATTAAGGACCCCTTATTTTGCTATATATAAAATTCAATGCAATGTATATATTTCATAATACATTTCATGATTTCCTGTTCCTGTCTATCTTCATTCCTTTTATAAGCTAATTTCTACCTCCTATGTTAACTTGATAGGAGCTAATGTTGCAAAATGCAATGATGATGGTGCAAAGCATAAGCTCAAATCAAAGTAAGTGAGATCTCTTCATTTTTCCTTAAGGCCTTAGTTAAGCAAGGTTCTTTCCAATGGTAGATCGTCGCTTATGAACCAGTCCTCTATGATTTACCTTGTTTATAAATTCTTGTGACTAAAATAAGTCCATAGATCTTTATTCTTTTTTTTTTTTGGGTTGGAGGGTGGGGGGATGGGGGATTGGGGGTTCTTCGGGGATACACATCCATGGTCAATTGAGGGTTCTCTGGGGGTATAGTGTATACATCCATGGCCGAACTTTTTATCCTACACTTCTGAATTTTCCTCTGAAACACTAGGCGGTAGCTTGATCTGGGGGAGAAAACTTAAGCTATGATCTCTTAACGTTGCCTACTTTATCAATTTATCAAAAAAAGAAACATTGCTCTATTTTGTCATCATGTCACTTGTGCACAACAACTAATGATCAATCTATGATTGGTAAAGGCTGTTAATGACAGGTGGAGAAAACTTAAGAATGACATCGTTCCAAAGACATACTCTAGTCATTAAGATGTATTAGAGCAAATAGTTTAGTACATTTTGAATTAGACTGTGAGTTTGTTTAAGTTATCTGTGCACTTTATTCGTCACATCTCTGGTGCTTATGATCACACGGAATATTCAACAGCTTTTTAGGTCAGGACTTAACCATGGATATGATTCTAAGAAGCTCTAGCCGTTTCAAGAAGGCTAAGGTTACGGCTGCTCAATGTCAAGATGAAGAAAGTCAGCCTGTTGATGTTGTCCCTGATAGTCTAGCGGACACTCAGAATCAGTAACTCTCCTCTCTTTGGTTGCTAGTAAAATGACCCCAATATTTGGTACACAATCACCTCTCCACCTTTCTGAATCGTCTGTCACCAGGGGCTCTCCGAAGCAACAAGAAAATGAAAAAGAACAAGGAGAAAAATGTTTCTTTCCCATTTGTATTTATGTATTATGATTACAGGTTAACCAGGAGTACATTGTGCACGGATTTATATCCCTTGCACATGACGTGATTTTGGTTTGATGATATTGAAATTTTGTCTGGTCTTGATATGTGTTGTGTCATTGTAATTCATTCAATTGTTGAAACTTGAAACCTAAAGAAAGATCGCTTGCAGTTGAGGGTGTTTGTTGGTCAGTATGGTATGAGTTTTAAACATTTTGATTCGTTTTTTTTGGTATTAAGTTTCGTAGATGCACTGCTAACAATATTATACCCAATTAAATTTGGAATGAAATGGGCTTCCCCTTTCCATTTCAGTTTATTTGGTTCGATAATTTTGTTAGTTCGATTTGGATAGAGAATTGTTACTTTCTTTCATTTTTAAGAGGTAAAAGAATCTTGAATAAAACACTCAAATCAAAGAAAGCATCCTTTAGAACTTTCAGTTTTCAAGAGTGGGAAAGCATTCCTGGTCATTTACCAACTTTCGAATCGGACTATTATCAGTTCTGAAATATAAATATACTTATGAGGACCATACGAAACAAAATTTTGCAGATGAACTTGAATGCAATGATCTCAACTGGAACGTCTTTTTTCATTCAGGAAAAAGTAAATTAAAGATAATTCTGTTATAACTATATTTTATATATTATTGTGAATATCTATTTTTTTTAGAGAAAAGCCGGGGTTCATTACTTTGGAGTCAAGTTAGTTTTTTTCCTATAAATAGAGGGGTGCTCATTCATTATACTTTTATCCCTTAAAAGAAATAATAATCTTTTTCTCATCTATCTACCGGGATGAGAACCCTCCGGTAATGAAGTGTCCAGTAGTCCTCAATGGAGATTTAATCACATGCCATGTGTGCAAGTGAAGATTCAAGGGCTAGGATTGTGTTAACACTTATTCAATTATAATTTCTATTTCCTTATTCACTAAACTAGTATGTGCTCGCGCGATGCGCGGAAAATTTTAGAGAAAAAAAATACTAAAAATGATTATCTTGTAAATAAGAAATAACCTAGTACAATTGACTCATAGAGCAAAAATAAAGTTTTCGAATGTGTTTCAACTTAGAACTATAAATTAGAGAGATAAATGACACACAAAGTCTGAAGTAGTTGTGAGATTAGATAAATAGTTCAGAAATATGAGTACATATGACAAAAATTACAAAACAAAAGGAAAACAATAGCATTGACTTATGTTTGAGAATGAGTGAAGCAGCCCATCCATATTGCATTCACCAATCTAGCCATAATCCTTCTTGTTCATCACCCTTCATATTCATCTGCTGAAACTCCGCGAAGAGATCTCCCCATAAAACTTCTAGCTCAACATGGATAAGAAGAAATGCATCAGCAAATTTCAGATAACACAATTTACACACCTCTATTAGGAGGAACAATGCACTACTTTCTGGAAATACTTTGTATAGCATCATAGAATTTTCACTTTACTACTTCCTGAAAATAAGCATCAGAATCTAACACATTCACTACTTTAATTTTTTTTATAAATATAGTAAATATATGGTCATTATTTCAAATAAGGTTTACCATATATAATGAATGTTCTTCCCAAATAATATACTCGGTAAAATTTCACAAGTGGGGTCTGATATTCTTTCTCAACATGAAATATAATCAGTAAAGAGCCGCAAGAACACGGTAATAATGCACATAGCTGCATATGAATAGATGCTAGATGGGTTGCAACAACTCATACTTTGTTTGTCATTTAGAGTTTTGCATTCTGCTACTGTTTACACATTTTAATTGCACAAAACAAAAGGAAATACTACTGTACAAATAACCTATGTTGCTCAGACTCTTTGCAAATGTCATCGGACATGTGTAAGATTCTTCAAAAGTAGTGCATTTTTGGAGAATCCAACATGAATGCGATAATATTTTTAGAGAGTCCGAGCAACTTAGCAAATAACACTAATGAAAGTAGAAGACAATGGAAGTATTACATGAGAGTGAATGATGTAGAAATCGTCGGCCAGAAGAAATCAATGAAGGCATTGAGATTGGAGAGGGCGTGGAAATTTAACTTGGCACATAGACAGAAACAAAATCAAGATTGAGTTTTTAAAACAAAATTAAAAAGACTCTGTGATCCTAAACACAGGCCCAATAAAACATACATAACAATATACAAAAATTTAAATGAAACAACAACAGAAGTTATCATAGAACCAAGGTAAGCACACAAATTCAACTTGGTCTATATACAAAATATTGAAAAAAAATCAAGATTGAGATTATAAAACAGAAATTAAAAGCCTTCCTGATTTCTAAACACTGATTCACAAAACATATAGCATAAAATACAACCAAAGAAAGCACATAAATTGAATTTGGTGCATATACAAAATAGTGAAGCAAAATCAAAATTGATTTTTTTTAAAACTGTATTAAAAGGTCTTTGCTGATTCTTAAACACAGACCAAATAAAACAATTCTAAATACAGACCACACAAAACAAATAGGATAAAATACAATCAAATTAAAATAAGAACATAAATCCAACTTGGTGCATATACAAAACAATGAAACAAAATCAAGATTTGAATTTTTAAAATAGAATTAAAAGATTTTTCAGATCACATACAAAGACCTACAAAATAGATAGCACAAAATACAACAAAAGTAAGCACACAACAGACAACACAATATACAGAAAATAAAATGAAGCAGCAGCTATTATACAACCATCAAAATCAAAATTGAATTCTTAAAACGAAATTAGAAGGCCCTTCAAATCCTAAGAGAAATATATCAAACCTTAAATCGAAAAAAGATTTCTAGAAAATTCTCAAATCTGCAAAAAAGTTTGAAAAGGAATCTAATTTCGTCAAGCCGAATTACCCAATCGAAATGAAAATGAAAGTTTCACAACATATAGAAGAGATAATAAGTCAATTAATCTCAATTCTTATTGCTACTGCTAAAAACTGTGAAGTACTTCTAACATTAAAAGTAGCCATTTATAGCTTTAGATAAACCTCACTACGCTTGAAAAAAGAGAAGCATCACCACGGACATCGATGAAATTGGCTCTTGGACAAATCTCCCATGGTGTTCTTCCCTTTTCTTTAGATACATTTATCATTCGCATCTTCAGATGATCTATTAGTATCATTCCTAGAGAACCTCCATAGATCATTGCACATTCAAAAAAATAATAATAAATAGAATATCATTCCTGGAGAACCTCCGTAGATCATTGCACATTCAAAAATACTTGGTCACTCGATATTCCTTTTACTTATAATACAAATGGTGAAAAAAGCCAACTTAACAAAACAATACTCAATCCAGCTAAGATTAAATGCACACAAGCAACCTAACAAACTACTGTATATACTCAAGTGATATTGTCACCATTACATAATTGTAAGGAATATTTGTAGTTGAGTCTCTCCTATCACCTTCACATTTGCATAGTTGATACTATACATTAGGTAAAGAAATCAGAGAGTATTTAGCCAAAAATTTGTAACCAAACAGGCATGATATACTGACTGAGAATGCATACGACAATGAGTTTTCTTTAGCAGCTCTAATAGACAACATAAGATCACTATAAATAAAAATTTAAACCTATGTAATTCTCAATCTTTTTAGTTCTGAACTTACATTTAACGAATTCGGTCAAGTGATCAACAATTTGAAATAAAGATAATTTTTAAGAAATAATTCAGTATGATTTCTAATATACTAATAGAGAAGTCATGCACCAAAAATCATTATTGACTATATTCTCTGGTGTTACTCAATTATAAAAATACTATGCCATGTAAACTTTGAGTTTTAGCAAATATTGATGAAGTCTAGTACCTTTCAACCAAGCCGAATAAACAGCAAAGTCAAAGCTCGAAAGAAAAAATCAGTGGCCGCTAAGCCTCGTGTACTCTAACAGTTACATCACTTCTTAGCCAACAAAAGTTTCTTTACCGATAGAGACTCAAATAGTAGTTCAAGGACATTGACTCTTTCCCTCAAAGCTATAAGTTTTTGATTTATCGCATTCTTTTGTTTACTCGTTAGTCCTTGTCTCGAGACTCTGGTATAAAAAGCCTTAAATTTTCTTCCCAAATTTACAGTCTGCAAAGATGCAATATATTTTCTAAATTCCAGCCACTTATAACGGAATATCAAGCAGTCATGTCATTATTCTAGCATGAACAGAGCAGAATTCTATTCATCTCTCTGCTAAATGAAATAATCTATCAAGATTAACTTTTTTAGTCTAATCCGTTTCATTTATCTATTCAAGATTGACTTGTCGAATATTTTTAGATGGTCAAACAACAAATGAAAACATTGAATACCCAAAAACTTTGAATGCATAAGACAGAACAGTAGAAGAATTATAGTGAGGCTCGCCAGATGTAAAGAGAGAAGAAGAATGAAAAGAAAACTAGATACAACATAATGGATGGAGTACTAAATAGAGAAGGTATTTTAAAAATTCCACAAACAATTGTTATATATAGTTATAAACATAGATGGAAAAGAATAACTATACTTCTTGTTCATATTGAGCAAGCTTACGCATCTCCGACGATTGAACTGCTCTATTAGTGTTGCTGATTTTAAATTTCTTGATGAATATAATTTTCATCTCTTGAATTCACCAACAGAAAAATAATACCAGGAGAATAATCAATTGAATCTCTCTTGGATGATGTATCGGTGTTGGGGCATGATTCACTGAAAGTAGAAGATTCGTTAACAAATTGAACAACAAATAAACTCAATGTTAATGGAGTCAATAAAGAAAATTAAAATATTAATAAGCCAATGAAAATTTCATCTTAGAGCATTTATATCAATTTCTCTGAAGAAATCCTTCATCTTAGAGCATTTTCATTCAATAGCACCAATAGAGAAGAATGTCACTGTTCACTCATCCATCAATCCACTGTCCTTTGTTTCTCTCCCTAACTATCGATATAAAACGATCGTTTTCACCCATGTCAAAATTTGCAACACACACATAAAGCATTCTGCGTAAAAAGACGTCTTTTTTATGAATGGGTGTGCACATACCTTCAAAGCCTTGTTTTTGTTTCAGGTTGCAATTAGCTTGCTAATTTATCGCATAAATCCTACAATCACTATTCACTAAGTATCTACGCAGTGAGTGAAAATAAACTCAAACTCAAAAACAATAATCAAATAGAGTCTACCTCAAAGGATTCTTACCTCCATTATGCAAATTTTGATAAAAATATCCTATATCAAAATCAAAACCTTCAAGGATTTGAGAGAATTTCGATAAACAATGGTAACTCCTCGGATTTCTTCATTACCCAATTGCTATAACTCCCCATTTATTGCCCTCCCTAATATTACCATTATCACAAATAGGAATGAAATTGTTAATTTGAAGCAGTTACATTCCTGTCACAACAGTTATATTCATGTGACTTTCTCATTCATTCTAAAGAAATATAGTATAAAACTGTAATGGTATTTTTGGATATATTGTTATATACACGTAAGAAGATGCACAAAATAAAGAAATAAACAAAAAATAACGAATTATTTTTCAACATGAAATTCAAAGAGCCGCTGCTTTAGAAACTCTTGCCACTTTTCCTAGAATAGAGAAAATAGAGTTTGTCAGGAGTTGAAAAACTATCATTTTCACATACAATAGCCTTCCTCTTTATTTTGATTTGTCAAATAGTAATCGGTGGTCAATGAGAAAAAAGAGGATACGTTTGAATTTATATTCAAAATTTAAAACTGTGTAATTTCATTAATTAACAAAGTAGTTTATTCTGTCTTAATATTGACAGTCACTTTGCTTAATGTGAGAGATTCTTCCTCTCCTTATAATAATATAACTTGATCAGGACCATAAAGATGCAGATATTATATGTGTCAAATCACTTCTTTGCCCAGTTCTTCTTCTTGTCACCGGCGACAACGTCATTAGGAGCTTATTTTCGACTTTGAGACTCTTCTATGTCGAAGCTATCTCGGAGAGAAATATCAAAATCGAGGATTCAATTTGGTGTAATTTTTTTTAAACATCCATGAGGTTCAATTTCGCAATTTGAGAATTTTTTGAAGAGAAATTGAAAAAGGAAATAGATGAAAAAGATGGAGAATAAAAAGATGAGAATTTTGGGTAAAAATTTATAGAGAATTAGATCTGATAATTATGTGATTATCAAAAATTTAACACAAATAGAGAAAATTTGGGGAGATAAAATAACTGAACTCTTTTAACTTTTTTGATATGAAAGTTGCTCTTTTTTTCTTTTGTGGAAAGTGTCAAATAACCGTGCAGTAGCAATTCAAATTGGTTTGATTTTTTTTTTGAATCTTGTTTTACTTTAGTTATTTTGGGTTTTTCATATAAATAAATAATTATCTGGTGCCTTTCTAATGGAGCACTATCCTAATTTGCTACGTGGCTTATTAATATGCTGAAACTTGGCCAACTGTGGGGCAATTAATTCAAATAAGTTACTCCTTTACTCTAACTGCTTCAGATTTAAAATTTAAATTCATAATTAGATATAGATCGTGTGTTTGTGTGTGAGCAGGGATGTGGGGTTGATGGAGTAAATATTTAATTAGTTTATTTAAAATTTAACTAATTCTCACCTAATTAACTAACTTGTCCTAAAAACTAACACTTGTCATTATCATATGCTGCCACTTGGCAAAATCCTAGGCTAGACTTTTCTCTTTTTAAGTATATATAGAATATAGATAACATTTTTTTAGAAAGAAAAAAATTGAAGTATATAATTTAGACAGGAAAAATTCACCCTTTCAAGCATTAGGTGGTGAAACCATCTCGTTCTCATCAGAATTAGTTGAAATAAAGTGTGAAAATAGCCTCTTATAAAAATGTAGAATAAGATTGCGTACAATACACTCTTATGGTTTGGTTCTTTTTTTGACCCTGTACATAGTGGAAACCTAATACCCTTTTAATTTTTAAATGAATTCCAGAAAATATAGGCAATCTGGCAAAATAGAAGAGATGAGATTTCAAACGTTTCAAATAAACAAAAACAACTGAAAGTGTAGTCAAGACTCGAGTGTTTCTTTCTTGAGGTTTTGCAAAGTGTAGTCAAGAATGATACAGGATTGTAGAAGAAGAGGATAAAGTTCGTGGGTGAGTTGGAGGTGGAAAGAGGTGAAAACTGGGTCAGATGGACTTAATTGGTCCAGTCATTTTCTGTTTTTGTTGTTTATTTATTTCTTTTCTGATTTTTAATATAAATATAGAACATAATAAAAGACAGAATTAGTATAGAGTAAATTATAACCTTTAAAGTTTCAACTGCACACATGGCCTGCGATTAAGTGTCATTGAGGATTACTAGATACTTCATTACTGGAGAAGATCTCATCCCATATCTACCTTTCTCTATAATATTTTTTTCCCACTATAAATAAAAGAGTTTTCATTCATTGTATTATAACAATATGTGTCGTACTCAATAATAAATAAAGTTATCTTTATCCTTCAGGTGCATTCTTATGTTATTAAACCTGAAATATGCATACAGAAAACTGAGTAACATGTGTTTGGTCATTGCATCTATCATTGATCGATGTGCAGGCAATGGGAATGAGTCTTCGGAACATGTCTTATTCAAGTCTTTGAAATCAATACACATTTTGAACTTATTAAGTTTCTTAGACACCACAACTACTTTAGTTAGCCATTCTGGATATTTTACTTTCGGGACTAACCCTATGTTAAGCAACCTTGTTACCTCCATCTTGACAAAGTGGTTGCGGTGTAGTGATTGGTGCCTTCTTCTATTTCACCGTGGGATGGTTTGGATCCAAGTTGAGCTTTGAGTCACTATATCCGATGGGATCCCAATCATATATAAATGCATCCAAGTAAAACAATCGACATTCGCTTTAAGAAATTCAATGGGTTTGCGCCTGAATTTGGGGCTTAGGGACGTATTCAGGGATACCTTTCTTTTGGGAAATTCAATGAAAAGGATGACTTCCTCAAGTTATTTCGCTTGGTGAGCCGGGAATGCCTGACTTATCAATTTATCCGATAAACTACTAGGGGCTCATGTATCCCATGCTGGATTAATCGTATTTTGGGTCAGAGCAATGAACCTATTTTAAGTGGCCCATTTCATACTCGAGAAGCCTATGTATGAACAAGGATTGATTTTACCTCCCCACATAGCTACTCTAGGTTGGGGGGTAGGCCCTGGGGGAGAAGTTATAGACACCTTTCCATACTTTGTATCTGGAGTACTTCATTTAATTTCTTCTGCAGTATTGGGCTTTGGCAACATTTATCATGCACTTCTGGGACCTGAGACACTTGGTATCCTTTGAAACCTTGAATGATCTCGACACCTGAGGCTTGTACTGTGACTTCTCCTTGACCCTGTGTTCCTCAGGTTGTTCTACCTATGGTTTGGGATCACTGGAGGGTTCCGATAGCCGTGATTGTTATTTGCAGTTTTTCATATTTTGACCGCTCTCCACAACTACAATGTTCATTTCTCTATTAATGGTCTGCTCCTGCTCCCCTCGAATCTCTTGTATCCCCCATAGAATAAATTTTTTTAACACCTCATGCAAAGTCGAGGGAACTGTTTTCATGCCATGAATTCATGGCCTCCTTGTGATGATGTTGTATGTCATATTTCTGGTCATTACCTCGAAGAATGTCTCCTTGATGACCTCACTTGCATGTGTGGGTAATTTATTCCCCCCGGGTCATTTTGTTGGTCATATTGAACTTGACTAATTAGCTTTGCAGCCAAAACTATCTTGTTGACTAGATTCATTTATTTGAGGACGTGGAGTTGGATGATATTGGCCAAGCTACCTAGATAATTCATGTCACGCTCCGATATCAGGCCCTGGACGTAACGGGCACTCCAGACCAATGAAGGCCCCAAAAGACTCCTTAGCATAACATTATGAATATATTCAATAAAATATTTGCGGAAGAAAGACCCATTTGAGAAAACCATTTAAAAAATATAATTTAAGAGTTTACCAAGTGTTGGGAATAAAACATTCAAAACAACATCTACATAGGTCCATGAAGCCTCTAATATAAGAATGAAACATCAATGCCGGGATATGACCCCGATAATACCATAACTGAAAATTAGAGTCAAAATAAAGATGTAAATCGCCTTCTGAAATATGGAGGGTTCACCACTTGCTCACGTTGTCCCAAACGATTCTAATGCTGCATAGTACCATGAGAAAATGTCTTGAAACTTGCATCATGAAATGCTATAGCGTCTGAGGATGGTCAGTATGATGAGTACTGGCATGCAACTCAGAGGAAGGGACATAACAGTTTATAAAGTAAGTCATAAGAAACGTGACATAAATCATAACTGAAAATAAAACATGGGGCAAGTATTCAAAATATTTCATGAAAATCATGCATTAACATTACTTCTGGACTAGACGGTTTAACCGACACATCATACATAATACACCACGAGCTATATAGGTCCGATCAATATTCGACTGGCTGAGCCCCAATCTATGTTTGCCGCATGAATCAAGATCCTTCTGTATATAACAACATAAAAGGCTTACATAAATCATCCTCGTAGAGGAGAAGCATAAAATCATCCACTAACGGAGCGAATCATCCCCTACATTGGCAAAATATAGGTTTTGGGTAGTGAGCCTTTCAGACTCACATCTCCTCGGTTAACCATCTAGTTCTCTTAAGCCTATATTTTACCTTTTCAAATATTTAACACTTTATTTCATAAGGGACATTCATCATCCTTAAGGCATCCATCATTTTGGTATCGTCATACCAAGACTTGCAAGTCATTCATAAACATATCAGGCCATCATCATTCATAAACTCATACATCATTGGTCCCATCATTTTAAAGGATTTCAAACTCATTTAATACGAGAACCCCTCAAAGTTTAACATCTCATAAATCAATAATTAATCATTTCAAAATCGATAAGAAGATCCTTTTATTTTTGTCCAAAACCAATACTTGAATAGTAAATAAATTTTTAAGAAAAGGTTACTTTAAATCTCAAATCTTCCCCAACATCAACATCACATAACTTAAATTCATACTTCAGCCATAAGTCTTAAAATGATAAATAGATAACGAATAGTTTCGTAGAAAATATTTGAAGACTTCAAGTAACTTCTCTTTTCAAAAATCCTTCAACCATTCACATACAAAACTAGTATAAAAACTTCATGTTTAATAGTAGAAACATAATACTTACGAATTTGGTTGGAAAGGGATTGTTTGACATACTTTTTGATGAAGAGAAATTTGCGAAACGCTTGAGTTTGACCATAGAAACCTTGAACCCTAGGTATTCTTGCTTCTTGAATTGGAGAGGATGTGAGGAGAGAAAAGTAACATATGATTTTGATAAATAGGGCGTTCTTAGGGACTTAGGAATGTTGTAAATGAATGGGGGGTGATTTTGGGTAAGAAAACGACCAAAAGGCCCCCAAAATAACGTAAGAAAATAATTCTCGTCGAGTTAAAAGGTTGGGGTGCGCCACAAACCCCAAGGCATGGCCCCCACCATGCTTCACATGGTCCAACGCACGACAGGGACCTGTGCACCGCATGGCCTGACAGCCTGACAGCCTGACAGCCTGACACTGCTTTACTAAAATGTCCATAATGTTTTACTCCGGACTCGAATTAACGAGAGGTTGGTGGAGTTGGAAAGAAAATTTAAATACCTTTAATTTGGTGGGTAATAGGCCACCTAACGCTTTAAATTCTAGGAGAAATAGTCGCTTAAAGTTCACCCTAGTTAGAACTAACATGAAAACTAAGTCGGTAAAAAGGCTTTCAACTTAACTTTGAGCTACAGGTCCTTTATGACCTTAATTCACATCCAACACTCTTACCACACATAGTACTTGACCATAACACCTAGTTACAATATAATCTTCTGGGTTCAGGTCTAATTACACGCGAAAAATGATTGGAATCCTAGCTCGAAAGTTTTGAGGTTTTACAATATCTCCCTCTTGGGATCGTTCATCCTTGAACAATGGGTAGGGACTTATTGAAGCCATACAAGTAAGGAAGTAAAGACTATAACTTCACATCAAAAGTTTTCTTTTAAATAAAGATAGAAAGACATCAAGAGGTGCTCTATGACAACATCAAGCAAATCGTGTGAGTAAGAATCGTGAGACATATGAGACTTGGCATAGACATGATCTAGGACATAAGTTTTATGGAACATGACCATACTAATGTATGACATGACATTTTGGAAATCATAAGCATGAATTGAGATTGACACATGATATGAAATAAGATTTTGCTAGACGTATGAATAGAAGTATTCCCACCTTAAATGATATGGATAATAGCCCTTAGATTTAGCAACACCTTTCAACTATATAACCTCCTCTAAATACTACACATCACCACTTACGATTTAATTTTTTTACATTGGCATATATAGCTACTAAAGTCTGCATCTAACATCTTTCTCTCACCCCGTTCAAGCCTAATTTGAAGGCATAAAGTGCTACATCTAATGTGATCCTACTACTATGAATTTTGAGATTTTATATGCCATACCTCTATAGGAACCTTCTTCCCTAAACGTGATCAACCCTTAGGTTTATTCTAAACTCGTCAAAGTCTCTTTTTACATCTAGATTTATCCTCCAAGAATACTACTTCTCCTTATCACCTTAATCAATCAAGCTCAAGCTTTTAACAACAAGTCACTTGCCACGAGAAGTAATTGCCCATAAGTATCAAACATCACATTCAATCCTATTACTATATTCTCTTCCCGGCTTATATGTAGCTAAACTATCAAAGAATTCTCTCTAGCATCCCCACAATCAACAATTCCCAAACTTCTACAAGGAGACACATCATATATTCCCATCTAACTATTTTACATAATTAATCCTCATCTCGCACCTCATCCACACTTAACAACTTAGGTGACACAATCACACCATAACCACCACTAGAAAGGGAACATACACTACCTCCCATCTAGACCACTGCTTAACTTCCTTTACTGACAGATGCACCCACATAAGCTAAACATTACCGAAGAAATATATTGAGAGCATGAACTGTATGACATGCCATAACCATCTATAACCATCAAGGGTGGATGTACATTGGGCTTAGGGAAAGGAAATCAAAAGCAAGAATCTTTCAAGAAGTCTGATTTGAGTAGATGCATAATTAGCATAGTTTCAATAGCCACTTTGGGCATATCATGAAACTTGAGTTTATAGGACTGAGCATAATGTGAGATATGAGTTCATGGATCATGAGCATCATAACATAAACCTTATATCCCAAGAACCTTAGAGAAATATTTACACCACCGAGAGACGCTATCGCTTCCATTTCAGAGGACAGAGCATTCACAAGATACTACATAGAAAATTCGACTCTCAGACATAGGCATGGTTCAAAGGCATAATACATGGGTAGAGTGTCCTCTTAAACTGAAGTATAAAAAATATGCTAGAATAAGAATGGGTCACTATGGCATGCATCATAACTCTCTTCTGAAAATCATCACCACTAGAAGCTCAAAACTTTTCTTGGTTCACCTTCTCATTATCTCCCCCTTAGCGCAAAGGTCACTATCCTAGACTTGTTGACCTATTCTGTAAAAAAGATCTATAAGGACAACACTCGGCACTGCTGGTATCACTATACACATGAATGCCAATCTCACCCATATATTACATTTGAAAAAATACCAATTTCTTTCTAGGCCATTCTCTTCAGAGACACTATTCTTAACTTACGCTAACCTCTATAGCCGTAAAATTAACACTTTAGCTCTCTTGGGCACATACATCTATGGTCTCTAACACTTGAAAATTTATTTTCCACTCCTTAGTCTGCTAATATTTATCTAATCTCTTATCTACCCAATTCAATGAAATTTTAAAATTATACTAGGAGGCCCTACAATGTTCTTTTAGATCTACAATTCCCTCAATTTCTTTCCAATGGACGCCAAATAATAACTACTAGCCTATTCCATATAAGGCAATTCAAGAACATAAACCAGGAACACCTAGCACTTAACACTTAAAACCTCATCTAACAACATATTAACTCGGGGGACAACTCATTGTTATAAACTTAAGACTCTTATTCATCTAATGACTTAGCCACAATTCACTGCTTCAACAGTAGTTCTCATGTATATAACATGTTTACACATTCAAACCTTCCCTTGGTTATCAACCATATACCTCTCACGCACCATGTCAATCCTACTAGATCAGTCTCATAAAAGTAACATTATCATCCCTAACTATTATTCTTTCTATCTCGGTGACCATCCCTGACTCAAGTTTAGTGTCTAACACTAGGTAAAGTTAACATCACAACATAGCATGCTATTCAGGCTTACAACTACCAGATAAAAAAATCATGAAACTCTGGGTCTAATAAAACCACATGATAAGGATAGTCAGTCTTAATCTTACAATATAACCATTACAGCCCATTAGCACATTATTCTTTCTCACATCACATCTACTTACCCATGCATACATTTAAACTACCTTCATAGTTCTATAAATATCACTTAGTCTCCCTCTCCAAATTTCTCCAAATGAAAGTCTAAATTTTTAAATTCGTAACCACTCTATCCCTACATTCACAACTTATAATTGGTCTATACTACTACAATAACCAGCCATCATAAGCTCCTTCCCTATTTCAAATAATTAAACGAATATCTTAACTAACCACTCTACTTATACCAATTTCCATAAAGTTTACAAATCTTGCTACACCAAAAGCCACACCATACGAGCATACCACCTCTATCACTCACTTAGTGGGTACAAGACTCTAGCTATATTTTTGATCACTTACTACCCGCACTCTCTGACTTCTAAACTCATGACTTCATATATCTCTGGCCTTGGGATTATCTCACTACTCATACCTTATAATACCCTAATTTATACTTTCTCTCGGGTGGAAATACTATCCCAACACTCACATATATACTTTTCCCCCTTGAGCACAACAACTGTAACAAAGTTTTCAAATGTGTTTGAGAACACATTTCACCTTGGCTCAAATGCATGATTCAAGAAAATAGGGGTTTACTCTTGAAGTTAATAGATTTTGATGCACTAATAGACTTGTAACACCCCAGAACTTCCAAGCCTAGACTTAGCTAAGAAAACCAGGAGAAATAAAAAATTTCAACTGTTAGGAACCACTAGTCACTTCCACGAGTCGTGGAACAGTCCATGAGTTGTGGATTGGACTCGTGGAACTCAGAACAGAAGACTGCTCTTCTGAAGTCCCTCTCACGACTCAAGTCTACGAACCGTAGACATTTTCAAGGATCGTAGAACTTGTCCATGGAATCCTTTTAACAGATGGCCTTCAGGAACCACGATTGGGTTCCACGACCCGTGGTAGTTTCCATGAGTCTTGAACCCAAGTCGTGGAACCAGTTCCAGTAGCCTATGCTTAAGTCCTCAGGAATTACGAGTGGGTTCCACGATCCATGGGAGCTTTCACGAGTCGTGAACCGAAGTCATGGAACCAAAGTTCAGAGGACCAGGAATTTCTTACAGGAACCATGAGTGGGTTCCACGACCTGTGGAAGTTTCCACGAGTCGTGAACCCAACTCGTAGGGTTCATTCCAGTGGCCAGTTTTCAGGACCAGAAAACCACGATAGGGTTCCACGAGTTGTAGAACCCAATTGTGATCCCTGGGTTGCGATTTTCAGTAGCTTTTCTAAATTAAATTCCAGGGGCATTCCAGACATTTCCCACCTAATTTAATGCCTACACTACGTCATTTTATGTTGTCTAAGCCATATTAAGTAGCCTAAAACTAACTAAACCCTCATTCTCCTAAAAATCATCGGACTTAGACAAAAAGGAATCAATAGAGGCGTAGTTTCTCTCAAGAACCAGCAGAGGCTTTCACCAAAGTTCAGCCCCAAAATCCAAGGATTTCTCCGTGGATTTCTTCACTAGGTATGTGGGATTTCACTAGAGGATTCCTTTCACCAATTAGGTCCCTAGATTCCAACTAGTCTTCAGTTTTCTACATGAATTGTCAAACCTAGGGTTCCTAGAACCTAGAGATTTATCGTAATTTAGTTTCCTATTGTGTTGACTATATGTTCTTGGAGAATTAGTGTAGTTCCATGTATAAGGTTCAGAAAACCTAGTTGTGTACTTTCAGTATTTCATGAATTAAGTTCACTAGACATGCTAATTATATGTTCATGCACCAGGATTCAAATGCCATATCTCCCAGTATATTTATGTTGCATTCTTAGTTGATTTTCAATATTTTGAGCTATCCATCATTTCAGTATATTGTTGTTCACATTCAGTTGGGAGTAGACTTAGTACCGAGTGGACAAGAGGATGAAAACTTAGCTATCAGTTTAGGCTAAGACCTTTAGTAACAGTACTCAAGTCCCAGAACTACGGCGCCACCGTAGGCTTAAGGAGTCAGCTGTCAGACTAGGCTGCCTCTCCTTGTCCCTTGTAGACATCAGTAGTGGATCCACGTCAGAATTGTTTGTACCCTTGGCAAGGTATGAACACCCTCCCATCCAGGGTTACAGGTTGGCCCCATAGTTGGCTAAGCTTGGGGTATGTCGGTTAGTAGTGTCTCCCACAGTCAGACTCTTATTTGCAGTGACCTTGTACCCAGTACATATATTATCAGTATTTAGCTCAGCATGTTATCTCATGATTTATACTTGGTCATTGCATTTAATTCAGCTTTCAACTTATTGGCAGTATGTTATTTCATGATCAACTTTATGTTGCCCATCTTTGTATATGTGTATATCCTGTATGCTCAGTACATTCCAAGTACTTACACATACTCTTGTGCTACATCATTTTATGATGTAGGTTCAGGCACTCAGCATCCAGACCGCGCTTAGTTCGGTTCCCCAGTTCATACTCAACAGTTCAGTGGTGAGTCCTCATTAGTTCGAGGATGATAGGCATGCTTCATTTCAGTATTTACTTTCATTTTCAGATTTGTTAGAGTTAGCTGGGGGCAAGTCCCAGCAACTCCTATTCAGTTAGATGGCTTTCAGACATAGACTAGACTCAACAGTTGTTAGTGTCGTTTCAGTTAGCACTAGACTATATTTCTATATTATGGCCTTTTCAGATTTATTGGGCTCTCATCTTACTTTAAGATATGAAACTGCTTCAGTTTTCCTCACAGTACATATCTTTAAACTGACTTTACATAGATATGCCATGCCATGGGTTAGCTTGAGGTCATTTGTGACATTAAGCACCGTGTTGCGTCTAGGGGGTATCTTTGGGGCATGACAAACTTGGTATCAGAGCATCAGGTTCAAGTGTCCTAGGATGTCTAAAAGCTGCGTCAAGTAGAATCTTCTTCATGGGTGTATAGTGCGCCACACTTATGGGGGAGAAACTATGAGGCGTCATTAGGAATAACTTCCCTTCATTCTTTTCCAGTGCGTGCTATAGAGTATACACTCTATTTAAATTCTCCTCTATTCTAACTCATACTTTTCGCATTTCAGAAAAATGCCTCCTAGAAGAGCAAACGCTAGGAATTAGCCAACACCAGCAGCTCCAGCAGACACATTGAATGAGAAGGTTACGCATGCCGAATTCAGGGCTGCTTTTCAAGTACTTGCTCAGGCCATGACCACCCAGGTCAACCAGTAGGCTGCGGCTCCAGCACCACCTCAGGTCAATACTGCTGCAGCCAGAATTCGGGACTTCACTCGGATGAACCCTCCTGAATTTCATGGGTCCAAGTTAGAGAAAGATCCCCAAGAGTTTCTAGAAGATATTCAGAAGGTGACAGACATTATGGGTGTCACCCCAGTGGAGAGTGCATACTTAGCTGCTTATCAGCTGAAAGGGGTAGATTATACTTGGTACCAGCAGTGGAAGGAATCTCGTTGTGCCAATGCAGGGTTAGTGACATGGGATCTTTTCAAGACTGCATTTCTGGACCGGTTCTTCCAACTAGAGCTCAGGGAATCCAAGGTTCAAGAGTTCATTAATCTGAGGCAGGATGACATAAGCGTGAAAGACTATGCTCTGAAGTTTACTTAGCTGTTTAAGTATGCCGCGGTAAAAGTAGCTAACCCTAGAGCTCGTATGACCAAGTTCGTGTCTGGTGTGTCTGATGATGTGGTCAAGGAATGCAAGACTGCAATGCTTGTGAAGCAAATAGACTTCTCTAGGTTGGTTACTTATGCTTAACAGATGGAGGAGGAAAAGATCAAGGAAAGGGGAGGTGATGCTAAGAGGCCTAGGACAGGTGAGTATGGCCACTCTCAGTAGAGGTCAGAGGGTGGCAACCACTCTCATTATCGCTAGAAAAATTCAGCTCTAGCTCTATCTTCTACTAATGCCCCAGAGCCTAAGTTCAAGAAGGATAGACGGGATAGAGCGTCTAGCTCTAAGTCCCACAGTACAGTTACTAGTGGGCGCACTAACCCAGTATGCAAAAAGTGTGGTAGGAACCACCAAGTTGAGTTCCTAGCAGGTAGTGGAAATTGCTTTGGGTATGGCAAGCCAGGCCACATGATGAGGGATTGTCCTACAGCTTCTCAGAAGGGTAAGGATGTCCCCCCGCAGACTCAGACTAGTTCTACAGCAGCCCCAGCAGGCCGCCATACTCAGCAGGGTGCCTCATCTAGTACAGGTGGCGGTCAGCACCAGAATAGGTTGTATGCTCTTCAGGCTTGACAGGATCAGGAGGACTCTCCTGATGTGGTCAAGGGTACGTTACGAGTCTTTAATACTGATGTTTATGCATTATTAGAGCCAGGGGCTACAATTTCCTTTATAACTCCATATATAGCAGTAAATTTTGATATCAGTCCAGAAACCTTCCTAGAACCCTTCTCAGTCTCTACTCCAGTTGGTGACCCAGTCATAGCTAGACGGGTATACATAAATTGCCTAGTCACAGTTTCCCAGAAAGTCACCTCAGCAGATCTTGTAGAGTTAGAAATGATAGACTTTGATATCATTCTAGGAATGGAAGGATTACATTCCTGTTATGCCTCAGTCGATTGTAGAACTAGGATCGTTCAGTTTCAGTTTCCTAATGAGCCAGTCCTAGAGTGGAAGGGTAGTAACTCAGTACCTGTAGGTCGTTTCATCTCCTACCTTAAGGCCAGAAAAATGCTCTCCAAGAGGTATATCTGTCACATTGTTCGAGTTAAGGATTCAACCTCTAAGACCCCAATTCTAGAGTCAGTCCCAATGGTGAACGAGTTTCCAGAAGTGTTCCCAGAAGATCTTCTCGGAGTTCCCCAAAGGGAAATTAACTTCGGAATTGATCTCATTCTAGATACCCAGCCTATTTCAATTCCTCCCTACAGAATGGCTCCAGCTGAGCTTAAGGAATTAAAAGAGCAGCTGAAGGACCTAATAGATAAGAGCTTCATCAGACCCAACATCTCTCCATGGGGTGCTCCAGTGCTATTCGTGCATAAAAAGCACGATTTCCTCAGAATATGCATTGACTACCGTCAGTTGAACAAGGTCACAATCAAGAATAAATATCCTATTCCCAAGATTGATGACTTGTTTGACCAGCTTCAAGGCGCTAGTTATATCTCCAATATAGACCTCAGATCTGGCTATCATCAGCTCAGAGTCAGAGATAGTGACATCCCGAAGACAACCTTCAAGACTCTGTATGGTCACTATGAATTTGTTGTTATGTTTTTTGGACTAACCAATGCTCCTGCAGCTTTGATGGACTTAATGAACAGGGTGTTCATACAGTATTTGGACTTGTTCATCATTGTCTTTATTGATGATATCCTCGTTTATTCTCGAAATGAGAAGGAGCATACGACTCATTTGAGGATTGTTCTCTAGACCCTAAAGGATTTCCAGCTATTCGCTAAGTTTAGCAAGTGTGAATTCTGGTTACAGTCTATCGCTTTCCTTGTTCATGTGGTATACAAAGAAGGGATACGTGTTGATTCCCAGAAAATTGAGGCAGTAAAGGACTGGCCTAGACCCACCTCTCCGATAGACATCAGAAGTTTCTTGGGCTTGGCTGGTTATTACAGGAGGTTCATAGAAGGATTTTCATCCATAGCTGCTTCATTGACCAAGTTGACTCAGAAAAAGGTCAAGTTTCAGTGGTCATAGGAGTGTAAGAAGAGTTTCTTAGAACTGAAAACCATGTTGACTACAGGTTCTATTTTGACTCTATCAGACGGTTCAGATAGTTACGTGGTTTACTGTGATGCGTCCAGAGTTGACTTGGGTTGTGTTTTGATGCAGTAGGGTAAGATCATAGCTTATGATTCCAGGCAACTTAAGGCCCATAAGAAGAACTACCCGACTCATTACCTCGAGCTTGCAGCGGTTGTGTTTGCCCTAAAAATTTGGAGGCACTATATGTATGGTGTTCATGTTGATGTGTTCACAGATCACAAGAGCCTTCAGTATGTGTTCACCCAGAAATAGTTGAATCTTCGTCAGAGGAGATGGCTTGAGTTCCTCAAGGATTATGATATGAATGTGCTCTACCATCTAGGTAAGGCCAATGTAGTGGCGGATGCTCTCAGTAGACTATCTATGGGTAGCGTATCTTATGTTGAGGAAGAGAAGAGAGAACTGGTCAGAGATGTTCATCGGCTTGCTCGCCTAGGAGTTTGCCTTATCGTCATGATAGATGGAGGTGTGATAGTTCAGAATGGGTCAGAATCTTCTTTGGTAGCTGAAGTTAAAGAGAAGCAGGATAGTGATCCCATACTACTTCAACTGAAGGGTGCAGTTCATCATCAAAGAGTAGAGGTTTTCTCCCAAGGGGGAGATGGTGTACTCTGTTATCAGGGGCACTAATGTGTTCTGAAGGTGGGTGAGTTAAGGAAGAAGATCTTCTCAGAAGCCCATAATTCCAGATATTCCATTTATCCAGGTGCTACTAAGATGTACCATGATATACGGGAAGTCTATTGGTGAAATGGCATGAAGAGAGACATCACAGATTTTGTGGCTAAATGCCCCAACTATCAGCAGGTAAAGGTAAAACATTAGAAACTATGAGGTGTGACTCAGGAGATTAACATTCCTACCTGGAAGTGGAAAGTGGTCAATATGGATTTCATTATGGGCTTACCCCGTACTGCAGGCATCATGATTCCATTTGGGTGATAGTGGACAGAGTTACTAAGTCAACCCACTTCTTAGCAGTCAAGACTACATGTTCAGCGGAGGATTATGCCAGGCTATACATCAACGAGATAGTCAGATTGCATAGGGTTCCCCTTTCTATCATTTCAAATAGAGGTCCTCAGTTTACATCTCATTTCTGGAGATCCTTCCAGAAAGGTCTTGGTACTCAGGTGAACCTCAGTACCGCTTTTCATCTGCAGATGGATGGTCAGGCTGAGCGTACCATTCATACCTTGGAGTATATGTTGAGAGCTTGTGTGATCGATTTCAAGGGAAGTTGGGATGATCACCTACCTCTCATAGAGTTTGCCTACAATAACATCTTCCATTCCAGCATTCAGATGGCCCCATATGAGGCCCTCTATGGTCGTAGATGTAGGTCACTTGTTGGTTGGTTTGAAATAGGTGAAGCAGCTTTGATCGGGACATATTCGGTACATGAGGCTATGGAGAAAGTTCAACTCATCAGGGAGAGGCTAAAAATAGCTCAGAGTCGTCAGAAGTCCTATGCAGACGTGAGGAGAAGAGACTTAGAGTTTGAGATCGATGATTGGGTTTTCCTTAAGGTGTCACCCATGAAAGGGGTGATGAGATTCGGCAAGAAAGGGAAGCTCAGTCCCAGGTATGTAGGTCCTTACAGAATCCTGAAAAGGGTTGGTAATGTGGCTTACAAGTTAGAGTTGCCATCATACCTATCATCAGTTCATCCAGTCTTCCATATTTCTCTTTTGAAGAAGTGTGTGGGTGATCCGACTTCGATAGTACCCTTAGAGAGTGTGGCTGTGAAGGATGGCCTCACCTACGAGGAGGTTCCAATTGAAATTCTTGACCGTCAGGTTTGTAGGTTGAGGAATAAGGAAGTCGCATCAGTTAAAGTTTTGTGGAGGAATCAGTCTGTAGATAGAGATACTTGGGAAGCAGAAGCAACCATGATGTCCAAGTATCCCCACCTTTTCCCCTCCAATTCAGTTTCAGCTTGAGGTAATTCGTACCTCTCCAATATCTCAGTTTACTCTTGTGTAATTCAGTCTCAATACCATTGTTCCATCAGTTATCCTTGCATTTCAGCATACTTGTATGTTTATGGAACTCAGTTCAGTAGATATCAGTTTCCAGTACTCAGTTGGTAGGGATTCAGCTCTTTCCCTCCAAACCCAGCTTGTTTAGTCTTCATTCTAGGACGAATGATCCCAAGGGGGAGATATTGTAACACCCCAGAACTTCCAAGCCCAGACTTAGCTCAGAAAACCAGGAGAAATAAAAAATTTCAATTGTCAGGAACCACGAGTCACTTCCACGAGTTGTGGAACAGTCCACGAGTCATGGATTGGACTCGTGGAACTCAGAACAGAGGACTGCTTCTATGAAGTCCCTCTCATGACTCAAGTCTAGGAACCGTAGACATTTTCACGGACCATAGAACTTGTCCGTGGAACCTTGTAACAGACGGCCTTCAGGAACCATGAGTGGGTTCCACGACCCGTGGAAGTTTCCACGAGTCGTGAACCCAACTCGTAGGGTTCATTCCAGTGGCCAGTTTTCAGGACCAGGAATGCAAGATAGGGTTCCACGACCCGTGGAAATTTTCATGAGTCGTATCGTGATCATTGGGTCGCGATTTTCAGTAGCTTTTATAAATTAAATTCCAGGGGCATTCCAGACATTTCCTACCTAATTTAATGCCTACACTACGTTATTTTATATCGTTTAAGCCTGATTAAGTAGCCTAAAACTAACTAAACCCTCATACTCCTAAAAATCATCGGACTTAGACAAAAAGGAATCAACAGAGGCGTAGTTTCTCTCAAGAACCAGCAGGGGCCTTTACCAAAGTTCAGCCCCAAAAATCAAAGGATTTCTCCGTGGATTTCTTCACCAGGTATGTGGGATTTCATTAGTGGGTTCCTTTTACCCATTAGGTCCCTAGATTCCAACTAGTCTTCGGTTTCTTCCATGAATTGTCAAACCTAGTGTTCCTAGAACCTAGAGATTTATCGTAATTCAGTTTCCATAATTTCTATGGTATTGACTACATGTTCTTGGAGAATTAGTGTAGTTCCATGTATAAGGTTCAGAAAACCTAGTTATATACTTCCAGTATTTCATGAATTATGTTCACTAGACATGCTAATTATATGTTCATGCACTTGGATTCGAATGCCATATTTCCCAGTATATTTATGTTGCATTCTCAGTTGATTTTCAGTATTTTGAGCTATCCATCATTTCAGTATATTGTTGTTCACATTCAGTTGGGAGTGGACTTAGTACCGAGCGGACGAGAAGATGAAGGCTTAGCTGTCAGCTTAGGCTAAGACCTTTAGTAACAGTCCTCAAGTCCCAGAACTACGACGCCACCGTAGGCTTAAGGAGTCACCTGTGAGACTAGGCTGCATCTCCTTGTCCTTTGTGGACATCAGTAGTGGATCCACGTCAAACTTGTTTGTACCCTTGGCAAGGTATGAACACCCTCCCGTCCAGGGTTAAAGGTTGGCCCCATAGTTGGCTTAGCTTGGGGTATGTCGCAGTCAGACTCTTATTTGCAGTGGCCTTGTATCCAGTACATATATTATCAGTATTCAGCTCAGCATGTTATCTCATGATTTATACTTGGTCATTGCATTCAGTTCAGCTTTCAGCTTATTGGCAGTATGTTATTTCATGATCAACTTTATATTGCCCAGCTTTGTATATGTGTATATCCTGCATGCTCAGTACATTCCAAGTACTGACGCATACTCTTGTGCTACATCATTTTATGATATAGGTTCAGACACTGAGCATCCAGACCGCGCTTAGTTCGGTTCCCCAGTTTGTACTCAGCAGTTCCGTGGTGAGTCCTCATTAGTTCGAGGATGATAGACATGCTTCATTTTAGTATTACTTTCAGTTTCAGATTTGTTAGAGTTAGTTGGGGGCATGTCCCAGCAACTCTTATTCAGTTAGATGTCTTTCAGACATAGACTAGACTCAACAATTGTTAGTGTTGTTTCAGTCAGCACTAGACTATATTTCTATATTATGGCCTTTTCAGATTTATTGGGCTCTCATCTTGCTTTAAGATATTAAATTGCTTCAGTTTTCTGCACAGTACATATCTTTAAACTGACTTTACATAGATATGCCATGCCATGGGTTAGCTTTAGGTCACTTGTGACATTAAGTACCATGTTGCGTCCAGGGGGTATCTTCGGGGCGTGACAGGACTCCTCTCAAGTCCTTGTGCAGTTTCATAATTTTTTGGATGGCTCAACCAGACAACATTATATCGTAAAGAGTCTAAGCTTTGCACTTCTATCACCTCAAAAATAAGGCATAGCCAGCGGAGTAAAGCATAGTAGGAATCTGGATAAGTTTCTTATAGACAACACTTTTGTATGATCTAGAATATGAAAGAATGGGAAACATTTTCTAAATACCCTATAGCCTCTTTGTGATAAGTGTGGTGCAGAACACACCCATAAGAAAAACTCTACTGGACACGGCTTCGTAAATACCCTGGGATCATAAACCATGCTCCGATACCAAGTTTATCACGCCCCGAGACTAGGCCCTGGATGTAACGGGTACCTAGACCAATGAAGGCCCAAGAAGACCTCTTAGCATAACATTATGAGCATATTCAATAATATATTTGCGGAAGAAAGACCTATTTGAGAAAACTATTTAAAAAAATATAATTTAAGAGTTTACCAAGTGTTGGGAATAAAACATTCAAAATAATATCTACATAGGTCCACGAAGCCACTAACATAAGAATGAAATATCAATGCTGGGACATGACCCCGACAATACCATAACTAAAAATCAGAGTCAAAATAAAGATATAAATCACCTTCTGAAAGATGGAGGGTTCACCACTTGCTGACATATTCCTGAACGATCCTAATGCTTCATAGTACTATGAGAAAATATCTTGAAACCAACATCATAAAATGATGTAGTGCCCGAGGATGGTCAGTACAATGAGTACTGGCATGCAACCCAGGGGAAGGGACATAAAAGTTTATAAAGTAAGTCATAAGAAACGTGACATAAATCATAATAGAAAATAAAACATGGGGCAAGTATTCAAAACATTTCATGAAAATCATGCATTAACATTACTTCTGAACTAGATGGTTTAACCGACACATCATACATAATACACCATGTGCTATATAGGTCCGATCAACATTTGACTGGCTGAGCCCCAATCCATGTTTGCCACATGAATCTAGATCCTTCGGTATATAACAACATAAAAGGCCTACATAAATCATCCTTGTAGAGGAGAAGCATAAAATCATCCACTAACGGAGCAAATCATCCCCTACATCGGCAAAATGTAGGTTTCGGGTAGTGAGCCTTTCAGACTCACACCTCCTCGGTTAACCATCTAGTTCTCTTAAGCCCATCTTTTACCTTTTCAAACATTTAACACTTTATTTCATAAGGGACATTCATCATCTTTAATGCATCCATCATTTTGGTATCGTCATAACAAGATTTGCAAGTCATACATAAATATATCATGCCATCATCATTCATAAACTCATACTCATTAGTCCCATCATTTTAAAGGATTTCAAACTCATTTAAAACGAGAACCCCTCAAAGTTTAACATCTCATAAATCAATAATTAACCATTTCAAAATCGAGGGATTTAAGAAGATCCTTTTCTTTTCGTCTAAAACCAATACTTGAATAGTAAATAAATTTTCAAGGAAAGGTTACTTTAAATCTCAAATCTTCCCCAACATCAATATCACATAACTTAAATTCATACTTCAGCCATAAGTCTTAAAACGATAAATAGATATCGAATAGTTTCATAGAAAACATTTGAAGACTTCAAGCAACTTCTCTTTTCAAAAACACTTCAACCATGCACATACCAAACTAGTATTAAACTTCATGTTTAATAGTATAAACATAATACTTATGAATCTGGTTGGAAGGGGGTTGTTCTACATACCTTTTGATGGAGAGAAATTCACAAAATGCTTGAGTTTGATCATATAAACCTTGAACCCTAGGTGTTCTTGCTTCTTGACTTGGAGAGGATGAGAGGAGAGAAAATTAATGAATGATTTTGATGAATGGGGCATTCTTAGGGACTTAGGAACATTTAAATGAATGGGGAATGGTTTTGGGTAAGGAAATGACCAAAAGGCCTCTGAAATAACGTAAGAAAATAATTTCCGTCGGGTTAAAAGGTGGGGGTACGCCGCACACCCCAAGGCATCGCCCCCCACCATGCTTCACACGATCCAACACACAACAGGGATGCGTGCGCCGCATGGCCTGACATCCTGACATTGCTTCACTTAAATGCCCATAAATTTTTACTTCAGACTCGGATTAACGAGCGGTTGGTGGCGCTGGAAAGAAGATTCAAATATCTTTTATTTGGTGGGTGATAGGCCACCTAAATGTTTATATGCTAGGAGAAATAGCCACTTGAAATTGACCCTAGTTAGAACTTACATGAAAACTAAGTTGGTAAAAAGGCTTTCAACTTAACTTTGAGCTAGAGGTCCTTTATGACCTTAATTCACATCCAACACTCTTCCCACACATAGTACTTGATCGTAACAACTAGTTATAATATTTTCTTATGGGTTCAGGTCTAATTACACGTGAAGAACGATTGAAATCCTAGCTCAAAAGTTTGGGGTGTTACACATCATCACACGTTTATAGTAGAATTTAAAACACGAAGAAAAATTACCATATCATTATACGGAAGTGTAAGGACATTGACTGATCATTGTTGAGGATGATTGTGTTATTTAGGACCTCCCAGATACTTTTTATTTGAGTGAATATCACTTTTGTCTTTTTGACCGCTAAATAAGCCACATTGTTGATCTTTATGCCCCTAAATATTACATTGACCGTGTGTTGAGGTGAAGTAGGTTTTGGTGGTTTTTCTACATTATGGGTTTTGTTGTAATTGTTTTTGGACCAGTCACTTAGGAACTCTCTCAAATGCCCATTATTTTAGCAAGTGTGCTACCTCTTATCGTAGGTGTTTTTAATCACTTGTCTGATGTCCATATGTCCCATGGTACTCACACCAAAAATTGAGGTTTCTTTTATTGGGATATATTTGTATCTCTTTGCTTCACCTAGTCTCGTTGATGATTTTTTTGGTTGTGACCATGTAACGACCGGGTTCATCATTATGGGTAAGCCTTTCGTGCCAAGTTTTGAGTCAGAAAACTTCTAGGTTTGGGAGTTGAAAATTCTGGGCAAGGCTAGTCTCGGCCGATTTTGGAGAGAAGTATGGTCTAGGGCAATCCAGGTAAGACATAAAGGAGTACGAGGGACTTTTCAGAATTAAATTCGATTAAGTAGAACTCCTGGTATTGAGGTTGACGTGAAGGGGTTATTCCAGAACGTCAGAAAAATGAGTATGTTGTAAAATGGACCAATTTGGGAGACTTTATAACTTTTTGTCAGTGGTTGACACACCGCCATAGTGACCTCCATCGTAGTGGAGAAAATACCACTACAATGAAAGTCAATATCAGTTAGCCTCTGCCATAGCGGTTGACTCCACTACAACAATATCGCAATAGCAGAACAAGCCTCTATAGCAGAGTGTGATGGGATTTAATCCAGAAATTTCTCCAAAACTGTTAGTTTCTAACAAGAACATTTTAGGAGAAGGGCAAGGCAATTTTGGGAGATTTCCCTTTGTTTTCCATTATTTTTCGTCCTAAAGGTAAGGATTCTACTCCCCAAACTCCGTACTATCTCTCCTAAGCTTTAGAATTGCTAGGGGTGGACTTGGGGGAAGGTTTAGAATGACCTAAGAATGGAAGAATCCAGGGAAAGGGGGATCCTAGGGTGCTAGAGTTCTTGGATCTTGATTATTGATGATGGGTGATGATCACTTAGCCATAATTATCTGAATGTATCCGTAAAAATGATAAATTTAGGTGAATTAATAGTGGGAAACCTTGGGAATGAGTGGAATGATCATAGGTTGGCCTGAGGATTGAGATTTTATACAACCCAGGTAATTTTGGGTCAGTAATTGATTATAGTTCTTGCATATTTGTTTCTAGACCCAGAACAAGCAAGGGATCCTGAAAAGGGAAAAACTCCGGTCCAATAGAGCTTGGAATATTTTGAGGTAGGTGATGGTTTGATTTCTAATATGCATTATGTGTTCATGTACTATTTCATAGTAGTGTATGAGTTGCATGTTTAGGGAAGGAATATTGAATGTCTAGTTGTCCGGTAATCAGTCTTGTGAAATGAACTTCTTTTGTTTGCTTGTTGGTTTTACAAGTATGTTTTTTCCTTTGGTTGTGATTGATTTGGACTTGTTATGACATTCGGTTGGCTCGGGTACCAAGCATGGTATGGGAAACCACGTCTGGTATGGGTATACTAATGGTTGTCTCAGGTACCACGCTTGGTACGAAAATTCTAATGGTTGGCTCGGGTACCACGCCTGGTACGGGTTGTTTTGATTGAATTGTCTTATTCTTCGATGGTTCCATGAGTGGACCGAGTTGCATTCTTGAACTGTGATATCTGCATAGGGTCCATGAGAGGCCAGGTGATTTTATGTTAAATGTGAGATTGGTCTTAGAGTAGACCAGGATTGCATGTATAACACTTATGTGATGTTAGGGGGATCCTTAGTGGGTCCAGTTTATGTGGGGAAAGGATATATGTTGCTGTTTTTGGGTGTGGTCAATGGTTGTTATTTGGTTCATATGTTAATAAGCTAAGAGAGGGATTTAATATCTGGTTATTTGTTGACTCACTACATATTTTCTGTACCTTACTATGTTATGTTTTACTGTTCATAATATGTTTATTGGAGCTGGCCAATGAACCTACCAGTACACGGTGTTTGTGTACTGATTCTGCACTTGGTTGTCTTTTTGTGAGTACAAGCAATCTTCTGGCAGCTAACACACAACCTCACCTGTAGTCCCAGCACTTTCAGACATCAAGGGTGAGCTGCTTCGATCGAGCTAACTTGGTCTCTTTCATTTCAGTTATAGCCCACTTGTTTTGGGCTTAGACTCTTGTTTGTTTTGGGGTTGCATCTCCATATTCTAGTTATTTGGTAGTGTTTTGGTACGATGATTTTCAGGTTCTATGGAGGGATTTTCCACAGGTTATTTATAATAGTTGAGATTGTTATTGAATTGCTAGTTTATTTTATTGCACACTGGTTTTGAGCTGTTAGAATGGTTAGGTTCGGGGTCGTTGATGGTTCGCTCACCCAGGGGTTGGGTGGGGGCCACTCACAGTGGTATGGGTTGTGACAAAAATGGTATCAGAACCCTAGGTTCATTGATCTCGTCATACCAAAATAGATCTAGTAGAGTCTTGCAGAATGGTGCGGAGACGTCCATACTTTTTTTCGAGAGGCTATAGGACTTTAGGAAAATATCTCTTCTTTCTTCCTTCGTGCTATAATTGATTCCAATTGGTATCTGCTGATACAAATTGGTAGCTGACATCTTTCACTCTTCTATCCGTAGATGGTTAATACAAGGTACAACAGAGTGAGGGAAGCGATCCCAGCAGCGGGCTCGGCTATCAGAGGTAGAGAAAGGGGAAGGGGCAGGGGCCAAGGTAGGGCAACACCTGCCAGGGGTGGAGATCAAGCGGCTACTTGAGCACGTGAGGCGACCCCTCCCCCACCCCAGGATCAGGTTGAAGAGGAAGTCGAGGTTGTTGTTGAAGAGGGTGTAGAGGAGGAAGAGGCAGCACCGGCTGGAGGTGCAGGCCTTACCCTATCACACTCAAAGCATTTCAGCAAGTATGGTCCTTCCTGAGTGGGCTGGTTGGCACTGGAGCCAACCCCACGAGGACAGCGGATCAGGTTCCGGGTACTAAGCCAACAGTTACTATAACTCCTAGAATGGATACAGTGTCGGGCTGAAACGACTTCTTCCGATCGATGCAGGGTTCAGTTATGATAGGGAATGAGCATGAGATACTGACCAAGTTCCTTAAACTGAAACCTCCTACATTTTAGGGTACTAAAAAGGAAGATGCTTATGAGTTCATATTGGACTATTATGAGAGGCTGCACAAGCTGGGCATTGTGCAACAACATGGGGTTGAGTTTGTCTCCTTTCAGCTACAGGGTGATGCTAAGCAGTGGTGGAGGTCTCATATGGAATGTCGGTCATATGCTTTGCCCCCACTGACTTGAGAGCAGTTTCATCTCTCTTCTTGGAGAAGTATATACCTCGTACTTTGAGAGATCACAAAAAAGATGAGTTCCTGGCTCTGGAATAGGGTAATATGTTAGTCTCTGCTTATGAGGCAAAGTTTCATGTCTTGTCTCATTTTGCTACATAGTTATTGGGTTATGAAGAGGAGCGGATTCGATTATTTGTGAAGGGTTTGAATACGGATTTACAGTTGTTATCGGTGTACATGACTTCAGCAGGGAAGGGCTTCAATGAGGTCACAGACTATGTTAAGAAGTTAGAAGGGGTCAAGCAGGTCGGGCAGGTTAAAGTGTTAACCAAGAAGCCCTGTAATGATGGGAATTATAGTGGTTCATACTCCAGATGCCACAATCAGCAGGTGTACTCTTCCCATCCTATTCAGTCAGCTCTACCCGCTTCTATAGGTGGTCATCCGGGAGATAATCAACAATTTTCAGCTCCTAGAGGCCAAGGAGCTTCTTACACATCTACCAACAGGCCTACACTTGATCGCTGTTGTTTTTATTGTGTTGATCTGGGCAATTTTAAGAGGGAATGCCCTCATAGACAGACTAGTAATTAGGCTCAGCAACAGTCTAAGGCTGTGGTACTAGTAGGTAGAGGTGGCTATGCTAGAGTTCATCCACATGGTGGGCGAGGTAGGCGAGGTAACATTCAAGCAGGTCGAGGAGACTGAGGTAATGGTGGTGCGGGTAGGGGTGTGGCACAGCCAACCAAAAAGGTTGCCTGGATTGATGATCGGGCTCATTATTTATGCTTTTCCAGGGAAGTCTAAGGCTGAGGCATCTAACGCAGTGATCACATGTACAATTCTTGTCTATGATAGAATGGCTTTGGTACTTTTTGACCCAGGTTCTACATATTCATATGTGTACGTGAATTTTGCTTTAGGTCTGGACTTGATTTATTATATCCTTGATTCCCCTATCCATGTTTCCACCCCGGTTGGAGAGTCCGTGATTGTGACTCATATTTATCGTGCTTGTTCTTTTGTATTTGTGGGGTTGCACACTTGGGTAGACTTGGTAATTCTGGATATGGTAGACTTCGATATTATTTTGGGCATGACCTGGTTATCTCCTTATCATGTTGTATTGAATTATAAGACCAAGACTATAGCTCTAGAGATTCCGGGTAAGAATAGGCTAGAGTGGGAAGGTGTGTACAGGCCTAAGCCTGTTAAGATCATATCTTTTGTTTGGGCTAGGAAGCTAGTGGGGAGAGGGTGTTTAAATTTTTTGGCTCATCTCCGAGATGATAGTGTGGAGTCCTCATCGATTGAGTCATTTTCGGTTGTTTTAGAGTTTCAGGAGGCGTTTCTGATGGATTTGCCTGGTATACCTCTGGATAGGGATATTGACTTCTGTATTGACTTGGAGCCGGGCACTCACCCAATTTACATTCCTCCATATCATATGGCTTCGGAAGAGTTAAGGGAGCTTAAGACTTAGCTCCATGAACTCTTAGACAAGGGTTTTATCTGTCCCAATACTTTACCTTGGGGTGCTCCGGTATTGTTTGTGAAGAAGAAGGATGGTAGTATGCGGATGTGCATAGACTACAGACAGTTAAACAAGGTTACCATCTGGAATAAGTACCCTTTACCCCGTATTAATGATCTTTTTGACCAGTTACAAGGTGCATTTGTATTTTCAAAAATTGACTTAAGGTCAGGGTATTATCAGTTAAAGATTAGGCTCCAGGGTATTCCTAAGACTATTTTCCGCATTTGGTATAGGCATTACGAGTTCTTAGTGATACCGTTTGGGTTGACTAATGCACCGGCAACATTCATGAGTTTGATGAATGGGGTATTTAAGTCTTATTTAGACTAGTTCATCATCATTTTTATTGATGATATTTTGATCTACTCAAAGAGCTGGGAGGAGCATGCTGAACATCTCCGTATTGTATTGGAAATATTGAGTCACCAAAAGCTTTATGTGAAGTTATCCAAGTGTAAATTTTGGTTAACTTCAATCGCATCATTGGGGCATGTTGTATCAAAAAAATGGGGTGATGGTGGATCCCCAGAAGATTGAAGCAGTCAAGAGTTGGGTCCAACCTAGCTTTGTGACTGAATTAAGGAGTTTTGTTGGGCTCGCAAGCTACTATCATAGGTTTGTCAAGGACTTTGCATCTATTGCTACTCACTTGACAAGGCTGACTCAGAAAGAGGTACTGTTTGTGTAGTCCGACAAGTGTGAGGAGAGCTTCCAAAAGCTCAAGACACTTCTGACCACGACTCCTATTTTTTCTTTGCCGGTTGAAAGTAAGGACTTTATTGTTTACTGTGATGCTTCACATTCAGGTTTGGGTGTTGTGTTGATGCAGGACAAGAATGTGATAGCCTATGCATCTAGGCAATTGAAAGTTCATAAGAGGAATTACCTAACCCATGACTTAGAGTTGGCAGCAGTGGTATTTGCACTCAAGATTTGGAGACACTATCTCTATGGTGTCAAATGTGAGGTGTTCACCGATCATCGCAGTTTGCAGCATGTTTTTACCCAGAAGGACTTAAATCTGAGGCAGAGAAGGTGGATGATTTTTTAAAGGACTATGATGTGACCATTCAATACCATCTGGGTAAGGCTAATGTGGTAACAGACGCATTGAGCCGGAAGACAATTAGCATGGGCAGTTTGGCTTATTTGGGGGTGTCCAAATGACCATTGGCAAGGGAGATTCAGGCTTTGGAATCTAAGTTCATGCACTTGGGTATTTCAGAACAGGGTGGGGTGTTGGCCAATATTGAGGTCAAATCCACATTTCTAGAGGAGATAAAGGCCAAACAACTTCAGGATTTGTAGTTGAGCAAGCTTCGAAGCAAGGTAATATCCGGAGAGTCCGGGGATGCCACGGTTGACACTGGCAGGGTGTTGAGTTTCAGAGGAAGGATTTGTGTTCCTTGGGTTGATGAAATCATTCAAAAAGTGTTGGCAAAGGCTCATGGCTCGCGGTATTCGATTCATTCGGGTGTAACCAAGATGTACAGGAATTTGAGACAGCTTTACTGGTGGCCCGAGATGAAAAGAGACATAGCTAATTTTGTGTCCAAATGTCAAAATTGTCAGCAGGTAAAGTATGAGCACCAAAGACCTGCAGGACTAATTCAGAGGATGCCCATTCCAGAGTGGAAGTGGGAAATGATTGCCATGTATTTCGTGGTGGGTCTTCCCAAGACCTAGGAGAAGTATGACTCTATTTGGGTTATTATGGACATGCTGACCAAGTTGGCTCATTTTATTCCGGTCAGTATAGACTATAATTTGTAGTAATTGGCTAAGATCTATGTGAAAGAGATCGTGAGATTGCATGGGGTACCACTATCCATTATTTCAGACAGGGGTACATAGTTTACCTCTAAGTTTTGGGGTAAGCTACACGAAGAGTTGGGCACTCAACTCACCTTCAGTACAACCTTCCATCCCCAGATTGATGGTCAGTCAAAGAGGACGATCCAGGTATTGGAGGACATGCTGAGATCATGTGTGATTGGCTTCGGGGGTCATTGGGACTAGTTTCTACTGTTGTGTGAGTTCTCATACAATAATAGCTACCACTCTAGTATCGATATGGCACCATTTAAGGCACTGCATGGGAGGAGTTGTAGGTCACCTATAGAGTGGTTTGAGGAAGGCCATTTAAATCCTTTGGGCATGGACTTGGTAAGGGAAGCACAATAAAAGGTGAGAGGCATTCAAGCCAAGTTGCTAGCGGCCCAAAGCAGGTAGAAGGAATATGCAAATTGCAAGGTAAGGGACATGGACTTTCAGATTGGTGAACAAGTACTATTGAAGGTGTCACCAATGAAGGGAGTTATGCGCTTCGGTAAGAAGGTCAACCTCAACCCTAGGTTTATCAGATTGTTCAAAGTTCTCAAGATTGTAGGGCCAGTGGCTTATAGGTTAACACTGCCACCCAATTTATCGGGTGTCCATACGGTATTCCATATATCCATACTAAAGCGATACCATGGGGACATGGACTACATCATCAAGTGGGATGAGGTTTTATTTGATAAAGATCTTTTCTATAAAGAGGAACTAGCTAGAATTCTTGATCGGGATGTCCAAAAATTGAGAACAAAGGTAATCAATATGGTAAAGGTTCAATAGAAGTATCATCCAATTGAGGAAGCCACTTGGGAAACCGTGAAGGACATGTGGGAGAAGTACCCTCACTTTTTCGAGAATTCAGGTGCTACACTTCCCTTTCTTTATTTCTATAATTTTGGGTTAGATCGTTCGGGAATGAATGATAGGTAAATTAGTATCTGTTATAACGAACGGGTTCATCGTTATGGGTAAATCTTTCATGCCAAGTTTTGAGTCAGAAAACTTCTGGGTTTGGGAGTTGAAAATTCTGGGTTAGGCTAATCTCGGCCAGTTTTGGAGCAAAGTATAGGCTAGGAAAATACGGGTAAGGATTGGGTATAGTGTCTTGATTTGATCTATTTTTCCGTTTAGCTAAGACATAAAGGAGTCTGAGGGACTTTTCAGAATCGAATTCGGGTAAGTAGAACTCCCGGTATCGAGGTTGACGTGAAGGGGTTATTCTGGAATGTCAGGAAAATGAGTGTGTTATAAAATAGACAAATTTGGGCGACTTTACAACTTTCTGTCCTATGTCAACTTCCATAGCCACCTCCACCGTAGCGGAGAAAATACCGCTCTAGCAAAAGTCAACATCGGTCAACCTCTGCCATAGCGGTCGACTCTGCTTTGGCGGTACCGCTATAGCAGAATGGACCGCTATAATAGAGCATGACGAGATTTAATGCAGAAACTTTCCTAAAATAGTCAATTTTCAACAAGGACGTTTTAAGAGAAGGGCAAGGCGATTTTGGGCAATTTTCCTCCGTTTTCCATTATTTTTCATCCCAAAGATAAGGATTCTACTCCCAAAACTCCATACTATCTCTCTTAATCTTTAGAATTGCTAGGGGTGGACTTGGGGGAAGGTTTGAAATGACCTAGGAATGGAAGAATCCGGGGAAAAGGGGGATCCTAGGGTGCTAGAGTTCTTGGGTCTTGATTATTGATGATGGGTGATGATCACTTAGCCATAATTCTCTAAAGGTATCCGTAAAAATAATGAATTTAGGTGAATTAATATAGGAAAACACGGGAATGGGTGGAATGATCATAGGTTGTCCTGGGGATTGAGATTTTGTATAATCTGGTATTTTGTGGTCAGTAATTGATTATAGTTCTTGCATATTTGTTTCTAGACCAAGAACAAGAAAGGGATCCTGAAAAGGGGAAAGCTCCGACCCAATAGAGCTTAGAATATTTTTAGGTAGGTGATGGTTTGATTTCTAATATGCATTATATGTTCACGTACTATTTCGTAGTAGTGTATAAGTTGCATGTTTATGGAAGGAATTGTGAATGTTTAGTTGTCCGGTAATCAGTCTTGTGAAATGAACTTCTTTTGTTTGCTTGTTGGTTTTACAAGTATGTTTGTTCATTTAGTTGTGATTGATTTGGACTTGTTATGACATTCGGTTGGCTTGGGTACCACGCCTGGTATGTGAATTACTAACGGTTGGCTCAAGTACTACTCCTGGTACGGGTATACTAATAGTTGGCTTGGGTACCACGCCTGGTACGGGAATTCTAATGGTTGGCTCGGGTACCACGCTTGGTATGGGTTATTTTAATTGCATTGTCTTATTCTTCGATGGTTCCATGACTGGACCGGGTTGCATTCTTGAACTGTGATATCTATATAGGGTCCATGAAAGGCCGAGTGATTTTATGTTAAATGTGAGATTGGTCTTAGAGTAGACCGAGATTGCATGTCTAACACTTAGGTGATGTTAGGGGGATTCTTGGTGGGTCCGGGTTATGTGGGGAAGGGATATATGTTGCTATTTTTGGGTGTGGTCAATGGTTGTTATTTGGTTCATGTGTTAAAAAGCTAAGAGAGGGATTTAATATCTGGCCATTTGTTGACTTACTACATGTTTCCTGTACCTTACTATGTCATGGTTTACTGTTCATATTATGTTTATTGGAGATGACTGATGATCCTACCAGTACACGATGTTTGTGTACTGATTCTGCACTTGCTTGTATTTTTGTGAGTACAGGCAATCTTCTGGCGGCTAACACGCAACCTTACCTGTAGTCCCAGCACTTTCAGACATTAAGGGTGAGTTGCTTCGATCGATCTACCTTGGTCTTTTTCATTTCAGTTATAGCACACTTGTTTCGGGCTTTGACTCTTGTTTGTTTTGGGGTTGCATTCTCGTATTCTAAAAATTTGGTATTGTTTTGGTACGATGACTTTCAGGTTCTAGGGAGGGATTTTCGCAGGTTATTTATAATATTTGAGATTGTTATTGAATTGCTAGTTTATTTTATTGTACACTGGTTTTGAGCTGTTAGAATGGTTAAGTTTAGGGTCATTGATGATTCGCTCACCTAGGAGTTGGGTGGGTGCCACTCAGGGAGGTCTGGGTTGTGACAGACCAATTCTACCAGCCTAATGTTGACATTGTACTCTGAAAGCTTTGAGGTTCCTACGTCTTTGGCGGGGACTTAGAAGGTTCTGCTGCTTCTTTACTCAGCAGTCCCATGTTGCTCTAGGCCTGTTCTGGCCTCCTATAAGTACCCTATTACGATGCTGCCGAGTAAGATTTAAAACTCCTAAGGGATCTTCTATCAAAATCTACAATGTTCTTGGGATGTATCCAAAAATAGACCTCAATTTCGGGCCATATAATACATCTAAGTAACCTAATCATCCATTATCAGCATTTTTATGTATATTTAGGTGGTAGACGTCAATCCATGTTTGAGTCAAAAATTCCTATAGACTCTCTAATTTCCATGAATCATATGATCTAGATGGGTAAAGACCTCAAGAGAAAGTCGTTGAAGCCCATTCATCTGGTAACGAGGGCAATATCTTTCTATCTTCTTGGAATCTGGCCACAAAATCCCAAAGTAGCTCTGTATTTCCCAATCGTATCTTGAAATGTTCTCCTTATGAGTTTTCACCTTCCTATCTCCGGCGTTAGCTTTTATGAAAGCATCTTCAAGCATAAAAAAAGAAATAATTAAATTTTTGGATAAATAAGAGCATCAAGTCAAGGATCACTTAGTGAGTGTTTTGCCGGTGAGTATCAAGTCAACATAGATTCGGGTAAATGAGAGTATCAAGTCAACATAGATTCATTCTCCTCCAATGCCAGGTCATTCCCCTTAATACTGATGGTGTAAGCTGTCATATGTTCATGTGTTTTTGTTGTCTTGTACCATCGTATTTTAGGATATTCGGTAGCTTGAATCTCTTCAAGATCAGCATTGGTGCCGCACTTAGCTTGTACACCAGTTGAGAATATTTTTCAAATATGACCTTTAACAATTGGTGAAGCTCTCAAAATCTAGTCCATCCAAGAATGAATCTCCTTGATATACTTTAAGAATTCTTCCCTGAATGGATCTATCTATCTTTGCAGAATTCCAATTTCGAAGCCCCAACCTAAACTATCGTCCAGTCTATACTCAATGCCGGAACCATTTGGTCTATTACCCAGAGTTTATTGAAGTGTAATAACATTAAGTGGCATCATAATTTCCTAATTGTCCTTGTTGGATACAATCGTCACCACTTGCTGAAATTGGGTCATCATATGGTTATGTTGTGATACCAGGTGTTTTACCATGACTTCAAGGTCCGAGCCACTCTTTCAACTTTGTGAGAATCTAGAGCAATCATATCGGTCATGTTTCTTTCCCTGCTGTTCGTTATTCCCTTAGTCATTAACACCATCTTCATAATCGTCCATGTCATTGGGTGGGTTTATCCACCCCTGTGGATGGGCATTAGGTCCCTAGGGTTAATTCGAGTTTGATCATCAGGTGATTGTTCTCCTTTGAAATTAGTTGGTACGCGAAATTCCTCCCCATTAAGAGATAACCCAATAGGTTGCTATTCAATTGAGCATCATGTATGTTATGAGACATGATTGAAGATTTTTCTTGCAAAACATATTAAATCAAATTAGCAAAGAATTAATAAGTCAAACATATACTACACTTGTCATGTCGCTACGGTGAGTGTCAAATTTTTTTTACCTTCAATAGATATAGTTGAATTTGTTAACGTGGCCCAAGGACACACATATTGAGATGACTAAACAATAGTATTATTAATGCTAAATTGCTTATTAGATGTGATTAATATAATATAATAAATAAGTAACAATGAATCAAATGACAATATAAAAGTAACAAAGTAGATTAAGCTTTTTCTCCAGCAAGCCTATCCGACAATGTCACCGAAAAAGCAAGAAGGAATAGTGTTTGAGAGCATGAAAACTATTGGTTACAAAATTTGAGGGTAATAGCTTGCCAGTAATAAAATTGTGACGGGGTAAAAAATGAAGGATATGAATATATTTAAAGCTAAACCCTAAGTAATCCCTTGCGTGAACCTCGCCCCTAATAATGACCTATATCTACATGTTGTCTTCCATTACTAGTTGGACTGCATAACTAATAGAGAGGATCCTGAATTATTAAGGAATAATTACCCTCCTGAGCTTATCTTGACTTGCCATCAAAATGTGTCCCGATCTTATGACTCTAGAGAAGACCAAAAAGGATGACAAGTCCGATCCTTTAGGAAAGATGTAATAAACATCGGACAAGTTTATATGCTAGGGTTGGTATCGCCTTTACCGCGTGATGTCTGATCTATCTTTAATTTCCACGTGTCATCATTCAATAGCCCCAGTTGTTAAGTTTGGGTTTTGACCTGTACATTTATGTACTCGAAAAACACAAGACACCAACTAATTTAATTAAGACTTGTATGTTACTTGCATATACTAATCAAGTTGATGATTTGGTCAGCTGAATAAAAAGTACAGATAAATTGGAATAAGCTAGTGAAATGACCATAATGTAGCCCTCGACTCTAAGACACTCAAGTCCTCTGTTAGTCAAGTGCTTTTTTAAAGTTATTTCATTGGCTTATTTCCCTCAAAACTCCTTGGTTTAGCCTTGATTCGGATATTCAAGGTCTCGACTAAGGTAATAGGGAAATACTAAGTAATGCAGGAAGTTAATTAGTATATACTTAAATAATATATACTAAAATTAATAATTTGGTTAAATATAGATAAATTGAAATACTCCCTCTGTTTCATTTTACTTGGTCTTTATATCAAAAATAGATATTTCATTTTACTTGTTCATTTTTGTAAGTCAAGAGAGTTTTATTACTTTTTCTCATACTACCCTTAATATTAAATTATAAACTTGTAGTAGTTAAGTTTAGAGTTCTAAAGCATCACTAAAGTTAGTTTGGTAAAATACGTCCCTAATTAATTTTTTTAAAAAAATATGTCAAATCAACAAGGACCAAATAATATAAAATAAATGGAGTAAACTAGTAAAATAGATTTGATGGAGCCGTCGACTATGACACTAAGAAAAATAGGTATACATATCAATAATAGTAAATATAAAATGCTATAAATTAATTAGTTAAATGCATAAGCTAATTTGTTAGTAACGTTTTTCTATGAAGGACCAATACAATAAAACAAACCAGTGTAATTCACAAGTGAAGTTTGGAGAGGGTGGTGTATACGCGATTTTACCTCTACTTTGTGAAACTAGATAGGTCATTTTCGATAGACCCTCGGCTCAAGTAAAGCCTATCAAAAGTCAAGTATGTAAAAATAAAATGCAGTAGTGAAGAAGACATGCTAGAAACAATGGAAAAGAGAACAATATCAATAACAAATAATACAATAATTGAAGCAAAGGAAACATGTAATGATAATATTGAAGAATAAAATAGTACGTAGGAGAGTTATAGTAATAATATTGATAAGAAAAATTAGACAATGCTCAACTACCTATTAATTTTCTACCCTAATTTTCGACTGTTATTGTAATGCCCTGTATACATTGGATGTCTTTTAAAGCTTAAAATGAACCTATGTGACCCTTAGAATGAGTAGAAATTGATCGGGGATGAGTTTAGAAGCTTAGGAAAGGCTTAGAATATGAAATGGGACCATCTGTCGCGGGATAGGAGGCCATGCCTTAGTCCTCACATCGCACGACATGATGCGGGAGTCCATTATTCCAAGCTTGCAGTGGGCCGTACGCCGCACAGGGTCCTACCTCACATTGAGGCATGTGACACACAGGGGTAGACCATGCCTTGGGGTGTGCGCCACACCCTCTCCTTAAATTGCTCGATGGGACTTTATTTTAAAGCATTATTTTGAGGGTCTTTTGGTTCTTTCCTTACCCAAAACCATCCCCTACTTATTCTAAATGCTCCTAAGTCCCTAAGGCACGATTCACTCAATCAAAATCACGCTACTTTTCTCCCCATTCTTAGAAATAAGAACGCTTAGGGTACAAGCTTCAAGGCCAATTCTCAAGATTTTCTTAGATTTTCTCCGTAAAAAAGGTATGTAGAACAACTCTCTTTCAACTAAACCTATTAGTAATTTGTTTTATAATATGAAAGGTGATTTTTATACTAGTATTTAATATGGATAGTTTAAGGGTTTTCATAAGAAGAATCAACCTGAAGTTACAAATGCTTTCTATGAAATTATCTTTTAGTTGCTAATTATTTTGAGATTATTGTTTGAAATATGAAAACTTATTGATATGTAAAACTTGTTGGGGAAGATTTAATGTCATGAAGTTTTGATTCTTTTATAAACCATTTACCTTGGCTTTTGACCAAAAATAAAAGGATTTTTACATCCCTTGATTTTGAAATGGTTGTTTGCTAATTATGGAATTGCCAACCTTTGAGAGATATGTTAAATGAGTTTAAAATCCTTTAAAATGGTGGGACTAATGATGTATGACTGTATAAATGATTATGTCATGATATGTATGACTTGCAAGCCTTGGTATGACGATACCAACTTATGAATGCCTTAAGAATGTTAAGTGTCCCTAATGAATGATTTACTGATTGCTTTGAAATGGCTAAAAGATGGACTTAAAGGAAATTAGATAGTTTACTAAGAAGGTAGGAGTCCAAAAGTATCATTACCTAATACCGCATTTTATCAACACGAGTATGGTTCTATCTTGAAATATGGATAACCTTTGTATGCTTGATTCACTCAGTAGTATGCAGTATATGATTTGATATGATATGCCTCAGTACTTGCAGTAAACTTAGTTAGGGGCTCCGGCGATCGAGCCATGGTCAGACCCATATAGCCCGTGGTGATAATAATATCGGTGATACCATTTAGTTCAGAATTAAATATAAATAAATGGTTTTATTTGATGTCTGAGTTTTTGCCCCACTTATTTTTCTATCATGATTTACGTTACATTTCTTATGACTTGCTTTAAAATATTATGTCCCTTCCCCTGGATTGCATACTAGTACTCATCGTACTGATTATTCCTGGACTCTACATATTTTCATGATGTAGGTTTAGAGGCATTTCCCCATGGTTCTGTGCAACATTAGGATTCTCGGGACAATGATAAGCAAGTTGTGAGCCATTCATTCCTCCGGAAGGCCTATGTATTCTGATTACTATACTTTGGACAATTCTGTTCCCATTTATGGTATTCGTCGGGGCCATATCCCATCTTAGGATTTTATTCATGATGTTAGAGGCTCACAGACTGGTTTATACAGATGTTTCTCTTATCGTATTTCAAAGTATGATATTGGTATTTCTAATTAAGTTGAACTACTTTTGTTGGGCCTATTTTCCGCAACTTTTAATAAATATGCTTCTGATGTATGCTAAGGGATCTTCTCGAGCCTTCACTGGTCTGGGTTGCCCATAACATTCAAGGTCCTGCCTTGGGTCATGAAAAACTTGGTATCAGAGCACGATTCATGGAACTAGGGTGTCTATAAAGCCGTGTTGAGTAGAGTCCATTTTATGGGTGTGTAACGCGCCATACTTATAAAGGGGAGGCTAGAAGGCATTTAGGAATGTTTCCCTTTCTTCATGTTCTAGTTCGTTCTAGTGAGTCTAGCTCTAAGAAAATTCTTCTAACTCTTGACTTTCTCACATTTCAGATCATGCCTCCAAAAAGGACTACTGGTCAAAAGACTTTGGCTGGAACCTTCATCCCTGCAAGGACAAATGTTGAAGAGCTTCATCCTACTCATGAGATGCAGATTCGTGATGGCTTCCGCACTTCTGATCCTATTTCTCCCTTAGGGTCACCCCTAGTTTTGCCCAGTCCTCCCCGAGATCCTAGGATCGGTACTATATGAATTCAGTCTCCACAGGGTGAAGTTACAAATATTGAGTTCAAGCAGACCATGTAGGTGCTTTCTCAGATTGTGTCATCTCAGTCTCACCGTCAGGTGATGTGGGTTATAACACTGGTTCCTAAGATGCTACTCAAGTTGGTCATTTTATATGACTTAGCCTACCCATCTTCATGGGGTCCAAGGTTGAAGAGGATCCTCAAGAGTTTGTTGATGAGATGGAGAAAATTTTCAGGGTCATGCATGCTAGTGACATTGAGGGAGTGGAGTTTGCAGCCTAACAGCTGAAGGGGGTGGCCTATCAATGGTATGATGAGTGGGAAGAGATGTAGGGAGAAGATGCTCAACTTGCTATTTGGGAAGATTTTTTTTGATGCCTTTCTTGATCACTTCTTTCCTTAGGAGTTGATGTGATGATCCTTTAGGTCATCTTTGCGTTTACGCATTTATTATACTGTTAGAGCTTCTTTGTAGCGACCTCAAGTCATTTATGGCTTACTGGGGCCGGTAGTTTGGTGCCCTGATCATTCGTTTGGTTGTTTTGGATGTTTGCCTATTGTAGAGTCTTAACATAGAATATCATTGACTTTAGTCAACATTCTTAGCTAACATAATTAAAATTGAATTCTGACAGTTCCCTTAGCTTCAGAGCATTGTGTTTGGTCTAGTAAGACCTTTAGTTGAGGTCTGACAACTTCCGGTGTGGATTTTGTATTGCTTTCTCTGTTTTCAGGCCATTTAGAGTTGAAAGTGTAACTTTGGGTAGCTTTCAGTGATCGGAGCGTCACATTCAATATCCGATGATTCCATCAGCTCTTGAATGTTGAGTTTGGGTTAGGTAGGTGGTTGGTTCAGGTTCTGGGTGAGCCGAGCTCATTTCGAGCCTTTGGATTCTTATTAGTTAGTGTTGACTTGGGTCAACATTTCTCCAAAACAACCTCGTATGGAAGTTTCGTCAATTTCATTAACTCTGGAATGTCGTTTCCACTCTGTTAGCATTATTGATTTTTGAATATTGGTTTATAATTGTGATCAGAATACCCCATGGAAATTCATAGTGCAGCTGGTTTTAGTGCAGTTGAAGGCCTTTAGCGCCAATGGCGCCCAGGCAGCGCAATTGCGCTAGCTTGTGGCCGGCCCTTTTGCGTGATGGAGCCAGGCCAGTGCTGATAGCGCCTAGGCCAGCACCGATGGCACCGTCTACACGTGATCGCGCCTTGGCGCCTACCCTCCCTTAGCGCGATGGCGCTGGTTTAGTGCGATAGCGCTGACCAGCGGCCATGAGCTATATATTTCTTGTTAGTTCGATTTTACAGCCATTTCTCTCAACTTTTCCAACCCTAAAACACATATACTCTCTACCAAATTGCTCCATATCAGTCCTAGATTTGGGGAAATCAATTGTTCATCGATAATTCGTGATCCTTTGATTCTTGGTAAGTCTTCTTCCCCAACTTGTTTTCTCTTGTTCTTTCTAAAATCCTCCATTGTTGCTCATTTACAAAAGATTGGAAATTGTTGTAGAGGCTGCCTTCTTGCTCTTGCATGTTTGTGGGTTCGAGGAACTCACCTTCGTGGAATAATTTCTCTCCTTATGGTAAGTAATCCTTGCCTAATTTCCAATTTTGTTCTTAGAATTCCAACTTTAAGCCTTCTCTTGAGCGGCTGTTTTGACGCCCTCCTCTTGGCCAATTGTGCTCAATTTTAGAGCATGTCTTCTTGGCACCGTTGTGGCCGTCGTTCTTCTTTCCGTCTTTGGTTTTGGGTTGCGGGTCTCGTGGGCCCACTTTTGGCCCAGATTTATACCCATCTATTATTATAGCGATATGAGTATCGTTAGACTCGTTTTAATGTTTTATTCATGTTTTTGATAGTTTGATCATTGTTCGGGGTTTCTCAGAGTGATTCGGGCTTGGATTGCATTGTCCCAGTAGCTTGTCATCGGACGACAGGTAGGTTACAATCTAAACTCCTAGACTTAGCATATATCGGATAAAATTGTACTAGCTAGCGTCCTTGGGTTTGGTTATTAGGTTGGCACCATAGACTTTGACCATTTTCCATGGTTCGCCTTGTTTATTTTCTCTGTTGTGTGTAGTATTCTCCGTAGTTGATATTATCACCCTTATGATCCTGCGTGGCCTTATTTTGACTCTGGACTATAGATGGTGGGTTATTCGGGGGTGCCCATGAGTCCCAAGCATCATTATCATAATATTATGCTGGCTATCTGTGTTGTAGAGCGATTGGAGCCTTTGCAGGGCCCATAGGTTGATTGTGAGCTGCTGGGCAGCTATTTGTGTTTGGTCATATCATTTCTATGGATATAAAAAGGTTTTATCCATGTTTTACTATGGTTTTGGATTTGGACCTACTGGAACTGATTTTCTAAACTTTGCATGACCCTGGGGGCCCATTTTTGATGGAAATAAATTGGAAATGGTTTGACTTAACATGTGGATATTCTTAGTGTAAAAGAGAGTTAAATTCTGATTTCTATCACTAGTTTTATTATTAACACTAGACTCAGCAGGGTCGGGGTGCTAGTTGAGTTTTCTTACTCATTTGAGATGACTTTAGCCTCGGTCAGACTGAGCACCTGAGATGACTTTCTACTGTTTTAGACCCGGTTATGTTCGGGCACCCTTGGAGGTGTTTTTGAGACATTTACCACTACTTTAGTCTTGGACAGGGTCTAAGCATGCATATTCAAGACTGGGTCTCTAGCTTGAACCCGGACTTACTCTGGACGATATGTTTTGATACTGAGTTTTAGTATGGGATCTGGGACCTCCATGTACCTTGCCGTTCTGGACCTGGGGCCTGGGGATGCGTATACCGGAAAGAGGGTATACGACGAAGTAGAGGTATACGGGTAGCGTCCTTCTCTGGAACCTACTTGCTGGGCTCGATGGGCACCGGAGGGGGTACATACAGAGTTACCATTTCACCCTGAGATCTTAATGCATCATATCATTCATTGTTTGATACTCCACCCTTGTTTTCTGTTTGTTGAGTGTACGCTCCAGTTGTATGGGCGGTCGGAGGGTTTGTTTTCACTTGTTTGTGTTCCTCAGTTGTATGGGCGGCCGCGGGACTATAGATAGACTCCTGTTACTTTATCGCAGTGTTAACCCCTGCTACAGTTATAATTATGAGATTGTATACTGCTAGGTTGCTAGTTTCTGGATTGAGATTGGTATGATTAGTTTGGCTATTGATTCCCGATTCTTAGCATGTCTATCTTTACTCTCCTCCTCCTTCCCTTGTACTGAAAGACTATGAATTTACTATTCTATACCATCTGGGCAAGGCAAACGTGATAGAGGATGCCTTGAGTCGGAAGGTAGTGAGTATGGGCAGCCTAGCTTCACTTTTAGTTTCTGAGCGACCGTTGGCCTTGGACATCCAGTCCTTGGCTAACCGCTTAGTTAGGCTTGATTTGTCGGATCCCAATTGAGTGTTTGCCAGTGTTGAGTTTCGTTCTACTCTAGTTGATCAGATTCAGAGCCGATAGTTCGAGGATCAGAGTTTGTGTGATCTTCATGATCAGGTAGTTTGGGGTGAGGCCAGCCGGGCTACTTTGGGTTCTAATGGTATTCTAAGGTTCGACAGTCGTCTTTGTGTTCCAAGGATTGGAGATTTTATTCAGTTGATACTTCATGAGGCACATTATAATAGATACTCCATTCATCCTGGTGCAGCGATGATGTATAGAGATTTGAGATAGCTTTACTGGTGGAGCAGTATGAAGCGGGACGTAGCAGAGTTTGTATCTCGGTGCTTGAACTGTCAGCAGGTGAAGTTCGAGCACATGAGACTGGGTGGTTTGATGTAGTGACTTCCTATTCCTGAGTGGAAGTGGGAAGGTATTACTATGGACTTCATTGTTGGGTTGCCTCGTACTTTCCGAAGGTTTGATTCTAATGGGTGATTGTTGATAGGCTGACTAATTTAGTCCACTTCTTGCCGGTTCAGACTTTGTACAATGCCAAGAGGTTAGCTTAGATCTATATTTGTGAGGTTGTTCGGTTGCACGGGGTCCTAGGTTCTATCATTTTAGACCGTGACACTCAGTTCACATCTCAGTTTTGGAGAGCTATTCAGCGAGATTTGGGTACGGAGGTTCAGCTTAGTATTGCTTTCTACCCTCAGACAGATGGCCAGTCCAAGAGGACTATTCAGGTCCTGGAGGACATGCTTCGGGCATGTGTACTTGACTTTGGGGGTTCACGGGATCAGTTCATGCCTTTGGCCGAGTTTGCTTATAATAATAGCTTTCATTCGAGCATCGGCATGGCACCTTTTGAGGCCTTGTATGGTAGGCATTACAGATCGTCAATTGGTTAGTTTGATGGGTTAGAGTCCAGACCATAGAGTACAGATTTGCTTAGAGATTTCTTGGACCGAGTCCATTTGATTCAGGATAGACTTAGAGCAGCCCAGAGTAGGCAGAAGAGCTACACTGATTGTAGACTTCATGCCTTAGAGTTCAGTGTTGGTGACTTGGTTTTCCTTCGAGTATTGCCCGTGAAGGGCGTGATGAGATTTGGTTAGCGGGGCAAGCTTAGCCCCAGGTTCATTAGGCCATTTGAGATTCTCTTGAGGGTTGGTAGTGTTTCCTACATGTTAGCTTTGCCTCTGATGTTTTCAGATGTTTACCCAATTTTCCATATCCTGATGTTGCACCGGTATGTTCCAGATGAGTCTCATGTGTTGCATTGGGATTTGGTTCAGTTAGATGAGAGTTTATCTTTTGTTGAGGAGCCGATAGCTATTCTGTCCAGAGATATTTGGAGATTCGAGTTGTAAAAGTTCAGTGGAGACATTGTCCGGTCGAGGAGGCTACTTGGGAGACTGAGAGTGAGTTGCATGCTCAGTATCCGCAGTTGTTAGAGCCTCCAGGTACTCCTTCCTTCTTGATTTTCTAGGATGAAAGTCTTTTTAGTAGTGGATGTTGTGATGACCTTTCCGGTCATCTTTGCGTTTACGCATTTATTGTACTGTTAGAGCTTCCCTATAGCGACCCCAAGTCATTTATGACTTGCTGGGATTGGTAGTTTGGTGCCCTAGTCGTTCGTTTAGTTTTTTTGGCTGTTTGCCTATTGTAGAGCCTTAACTTAGAATATCATCAACTTTAGTCAACTTTCTTAGCTAACGTGCTCGAAATTGAATTCTGACAGTTCCATTAGCTCCGGAGCATTATGTTTGGTCTAGTTAGACCTTTAGTTGAGGCCTGAGAACTTTTGGTGTGGGTTTTGTGTTGCTTTCTATGTTTTCAGGCCATTTGGAGTTGAAAGTGTAACTTTGGGTAGCTTTTGATGATCGGAGCATCAAATTCGAAATTCGATGATTCCATCTGCTCCAAAATGTTGAGTTTGGGTTAGGTAGGTGGTTGGTTTAGGTTCTGGGTGAGCCGGGCTCATTTTGAGCCTTTGGGTTCTTATTAGTTAGTGTTGACTTGGGTAAAAATTTCTCCAAAATGACATCGTATAGAAGTTTCGTTGATTTTGTTGAGTCCAGAACGTCATTCCACTCTGTTAGAATTATTTGTTTTTGAATATCGATTTCCAATTGTGCCAGGAATGCCCCATGAAAATTCTTAGTGCAGCTGGTTTTAGTGCAGTTGTAAGCCTTCAGCGCCAACGGTTCCCAGGCAGCGCGATCGCGCTAGCCTGTGGCCAGCCTTTGTGCGCGATGGCGCTAGGCCAGCGATAATGGCGCCTTGGCCAGCGCCTGCTTGCCAGCACCGATGGCGCCATCTGCGCCCGATCGCGCCTTAGCCCCTTCCCTCTCTTAGCACGATGGCGCTGGTTTAGCACAATAGCGCTGACCAACGGCCATCAACTATATATTTCTTGTTAGTTCGATTTTCCAGCCATTTCTCTCAACTTTTCCAACTCTAAAACACATATACTCTCTACCAAATTGCTTCATATCAGTCCTAGCCTTGGGAAATCAATTGTTCATTGATAATTCGTGATCTTTCGATTCTTGGTAAGTCTTCTTCCCCAACTTGCTTTCTCTTGTTCTTTCTAAAATCCTCCATTGTTGCTCATTTCCAAAAGCTTAGAAATTTTTGTAGAGGCTACCTTCTTGCTCTTGCATGTTTGTGGGTTCGAGGAACTCACCGTCTTAGCATAATTTCTCTCCTTATGGTAAGTAATCCTTGCCTAATTTCCGATTTTGTTCTTAGAATTCCAACTTTAAGCCTTCTCTTGAGGGGGCTGTTTTGACGCCCTCCTCTTGGCCAATTGTGCTTAATTTTGGAGCATGTCTTCATGGCACCGTAGTGGCTGTCGTGCTTCTTTCCATCTTAGGTTTCAAGTTATAGGCCCCATGGGTCCACTTTTGGCCCGAATTTCGACCCAACTATTATTATAGCGATATGGGTATCGTTAGACTCATTTTAATGTTTTATTCATGTTTTTGATAGTTTGATCATCGTTCGGGGTTTCTCAGAGTGATTCGAGCTTGGATTGCATTGTCCCAGTAGCTTGTCATTGGATGACAGGTAGGTTACGGTTTAAACTCCCTAGACTTAGGATATATCAGATAAAATTGTACTAGCTGGCGTCCTTGGGTTGGGTTATTAGGTTGGTACCACAGACTCTGACCGCTTTCCATGATTCGCCTCGTTTCTTTCTTCTGTTGTGTGTAGTATTCTCCGTAGTTGATATTATCACCCTTCTGGTCCTGCATGACCTTGTTTTGACTCTGGACCATAAATGGTGGGTTATTCGGGGGTGACCATGAGTCCCGGGCATCATTATCATAATATTATGCTGGCTATATGTGTTGTAGAGCGATTGGAGCCTGTGCAGGGCCCATAGGTTGATTGTGAGCTGCTAGGTGGTTATTTGTGTTTGATCATATCATTTCCATGCATATAAAGAGGTTTTATCCATGTTTTACTACAACTTTGGCTTCGGGCCTACTGGAACTGATTGTCTAAGCTTTTCATGGCCATGGGGACCCGTTTTCGATGGAAATGAATTGGATATGGTTTGACTTAACATATGGATCTTCTTGGGATAAAAGAAAGTTAAATTTTGATTTCTATCACTAGTTTTACTATTAACGCTAGACTCGGCAGGGTCGGGGTGCTAGTTGAGTTTTCTTACTAATTTGAGATGACTTTAGCGTCGGTCGAACCAAGCACCTGAGATAACTTTCTACTGTTTTAGACCCGGTTACGCCCGGGCACCCTTGGAGGGGTTTTTGAGACATTTCCCACTACTTTAATCCTAGACAGGGCCTGGGCATGCATATTCGAGACTGGGTCTCTAGCTTGAACCTGGACTTACTCCGGATGATATGTTTCGATACTGAGTTTTAGTATGGCGTCTGGGACCTCCATGGACCTTGCCATTCCAGAACTGGGGCCTAGGGCTGCGTGTGCTGGAGGGAGGGTATACGACAGAGTAGGGCTATATGGGCAGTGTCTTTCCATGGAACCTACCTGCTGGGACCGATCGGCACCGGAGGGGGTACATACAGAGTTACCATTTCACCTTGAGATCTTCATGCATCATATCATTCATTGTTTGAGACTCCACCCTTGTTTGATGTTTGTTGAGTGTATGATCTGGTTGTATGGGTGGCCGTAGGGTTTGTTTTCACTTGTTTGCGTTCCTCGATTGTATGGATGGCCAGGGGACTATAGATATCCCCTACTACGGTTATAATTATGAGATTGTATACTGCTAGGTTGCTAGTTTCTGGATTGAGATTGGTATGATTAGTTTGGCTATTGATTCCCGATTCTGAGCATATCTATCTTTACTCTCCTCTTACTTCCCTTGTACTTGAGGTTACCGGTATACTGACCACTTCTAAGAAATTATTATATATATACTATTATTGCAAGGATCCCAGGTGCATCATTTCCTACTTTCACCTTTGCATGTTGGGTGTATATTATATTTGCTAGACTTGTATGTTGTTTCTGTTGTCTTCCCTCTGGGCTAGTTCCTATGTGGCTTTTTCGTTGAATTCTGTGACTACTTGTTTTTATTATGCCTGTTACTTTGCTTTTATCTTATATCTTCCCAGTCGGCCTATGATACCTACTGGGTACCTTTTGCTTCACATTTGGTGCTCATACTACACTCTGCATCTTCTGGTGCATATCCTAGTATGGGCCATCGCCGCTAGATCACTGTGACTCATGCTTGGAGATTTTGGACTATCCAGACTGAGGGTGAGCTCTTGGCGGTCGAAGCTTAGCTTTTAGTTTATCTTTTACTTTATGTACTCTATTACTACTCGGAGACATGTGTGTATATATTATTTTGGATGATTCGTACTCCATATTTGTAGTTCCGGCTCTATACTATGATACCAGGTTTTAGGTTTGGGTTAGGTTTCGCATATGTATGTATGTATTCCCGTTATCTATTTTTTTTGTCTTGTTCCCTTGCTTCCGCTTATTAAACTGTTCTTCTGCTTAGATTGTTAGATAGTAGCCCATTACTGACCATTCTGGGCTATGGGGGTTGGTTCACCTACTGGGGGGTTGTAGGTGCCATCATGACTGATAAATTGGGTCGTGACAGTTGAGGGAAGCTAAAGCTGAGGAGTTTGTAAGCCTGAAGCAAGGGAGGATGAGTGTTAAGGAATATTCTCTAAAGTTTAATCAGTTGTCTCCCTATGCTCCGGAAGTGGTATTGAATATGAGGGCTCAAATAAGGAATTCACTTCTGGTATCTCCGGTGATTTGGTGTTGGAATGTAAAGCGGCAATGTTGAACAAAGACATGGATTTATCCAGGTTAGTGGTATACATACAATAGGTTGAGGTGAGAAGAAAAAGCAAGTTGAGGTGGAGGAGCATCAAAATAAGAGAGCTAGGCCAGCAGATCAAGAAGCAAGCCAACAACATAGTGGTAAAGGTGGCAGACAGTGGTTGAAGAAGAAACCTTGGGGACATGCTCCTTATCAGCTAGTGCACCTGCCCCTAAGCCTTCGGGCGAGCATTGATTCTAGCCTAGTCATGGTTCTAAGATGTAGGGTACTCAGTCACAGGGCAGTGTAGCCCAGTCAGCTCCATTTTACCCTTCTTGCAATACTTGTGGAAAGTTACACCATCGGAAGTGCTATCAGGGTAGCCATGTGTGTTAAGGGTGCGGGTAGCCCGATTATTTTCAATGTGAATTCCCCTAGGCAAAGGGAACTTTTGGGGGGTAATAAGGCCCTAACTACTACTTCTTCAGCCCCAGCTACAAAGGGGGCTATTTTGGGGTTAGGTAGGGGTCAAAATTGGCTTTATACACTATCTACTCACCAGGAGTCTGATACCTTATCAGATGTTGTCACGGGTATGTTATAGATTTTATCCTGTGATGTTTATGTGTTACTTAATCCCGGCTCCACCTTATCTTATGTATTCCCTTATGTGGCTATAAATTTTAGTTTTTCTCCCAAAAATATTCCTGAACCCTTCTCAGTTTCTACACCTATTGGTGAGTTCATTATTGCTAGAAGGGTCTACAAAAATTGCGTTGTGATTATTTTACTTAGGGATACATCGGTGGATTATGTAGAACTTGATATAATAGATTTTGATGTCATTCTGGGGATGGATTGGCTTCACTCTTATTATGATACTATGGACTGTAGGACTAGAAAAGTTAAATTTTGTTTTCCTAATGAACTAGTCCAAGAATGGTAGGGTAGTCCCGTAGTGCCAAAGGTAAGGTTCATCTCTTATCTTAGAGCCTGAAAGATGATATCCAAATGGTGTTTGTACTATTTATTTAGGGTTTGGGATTCTAGTGCTTAAAGTCCCCCACTCCAGTCCATTTCCATGGTTAATAAGTTCCCAAAGTTTTTCCTGACGACCTTTCAGGGGTTCTTCCAGATAGGGAGATAGAGTTTGGGATAGACTTATAGCCCGACACTCGACCCATTTCCATTTTGCCATATAGAATGGCCTGTGCGGAGTTAAAAGAGTTAAAGGATCAATTGAAGTACCTCCTTGATAAGGGCTTTATCCATCCTAGTGTTTCTCCTTGGGGTGACCCCATACTCTTCATGCGTAAGAAAGATGGGTCTCTTCGTATGTGCATTGACTATCGCCAACTGAATAAGGTCATGGTGAAAAATAAGTACCCTCTTCCCAGAATTGATAATCTTTTTGACCAACTTCAAGGTGCTAAGTGCTTCTTCAAAAAAGATCTCCATTTGAGTTACCATCAGTTGAAGGTTAGGGAGGCTGATATTCCTAAGACTGATTTCCGAACTCGGTATGGCCATTTTGAATTTTTGGTTATGTCTTTTGGTTTAACTAACACTCTTGCAGCCTTCATAGATCTTATTAACAGGTGTTTAAGTAGTTTTTGGATATATTTGTAATAGTTTTTATTGATGACATCCTAGTTTACTCTCAGAGTGAGGAGGAGCATGTCAATCACCTCCGAATCGTACTTCAGACTCTCAAGGAGCGGGAATTATATGCCAAATTCTCCAAGTGTGAATTTCGTCTAAACTCTGTGGCTTTCCTTAGTCATATTGTGTCTAGTGAAGGGATTAAAGTGGATCCTCAAAAGATTGAGGCGGTCAAAAAATGGCCAAAACCCACGACTCCAATCGACATTAGAAGCTTTTTGGGTTTCGTGGGATATTATAGGAGGTTTGTGGAGAATTTTTCCTCTATAGCTGCATCATTAAAAAATCTAACACCAAAAAAGACTAAGTTCCTATGATCCGATGCTTGTGAGGGAAGCTTTGAGAAATTGAAGGATCATTTGACTTTTGCCCTTATTTTGACTCTACCCGAGGGTATTGAGGGATTCATGATATACTGTGATGCATCTCAGGTGGGACTTGGGTGTGTACTTATGCAACATGGGAAGGTAGTGGTATATGCTTCTAGACAACCTAAAGTTCATGAAAAGAATTACCCAACCCATGACCTTGAATTGGCGGCAGTAGTTTTTGCACTCAAGATTTGGTGTCATTATTTATATGGGGTGCATGTGGACATTTTCATATATCACAAAAGTCTGCAATATGTCTTCATGTAGAAGGAGTTGAATCTCAGGAAAAGGAAGTGGCTGGAGTTATTAAAGAATTATGACATGAGCTTGCACTATCTCCCATGTAAGGCTAATGTAGTTGTTGATGCTCTTAGCAGGTTGTCTATGGGAAGTCTTTCTCATTTGGAGGAGCAAAAGAGAGGATGGTCGAAGGATATTCATCGACTTGCTAATTTGGGGGTCCAACTGTTACATTCCAAAGATGAGAGAGTAATGGTGCATGAAATGGCTAAGTCATCATTGGGTGCCAAAGTTAAGAAAAAACAAGCTAATGATCCCATACTTATGCAAATTAAGGAGGATGTTGGCTGGAAAAGGGTTTTGGCTTTTGAAATAGGAGGGAATGGCATCTTGCAGTATCAAAGGATATTGTGTGTTCCGGATATTGATGACTTGCGAGAGAGGATCATGAGTGAGGCATATGTTTCCAGGTATACTGTTCACCCTGGCATTACTAAGATGTACCATGATTTGAAAGAGTTGTACTGGTGGAATAATATGAAGATAGACGTTGCTAATTTTGTTGCTAAGTGTTTCATCTATCAACAAGATAAGGTTGAACACCTAAGGTCTATTGGTATGTCCCAAGACATAGCTATCCCAATGTAGAAATGGGAAATGATAAATATGGATTTTATCACCAGCATCCCGCGTTCGCGTAACCAATATGTTTCTATTTAGGTCATTGTTGATAGAATGACCAAGTTCGCTCTTTTTTGCCTGTGAGGATGACTTATTCGGGTTTCTTTGATTTTCAGCAAGATTTTTGGAAAGTAACAATTCCATTCAGTTCGCTTTTGGAAAACTTGCTGGTCGCGGATTTGTTCATTCTGCGCCGCCAGCGGCCTCAAATCAAAGGCGCAGGTTGATCTCTCTGGTTGAGGCTGCATTCATTTATTTATATTCAACTTGACACGTGGGAAGGGCTTACTCTACTAGTGGCTCGGCTTGGTCTCGCTCCCTTCCCACACTATTCCTTCCCACTAAAAAGAGCAATTAAGAATCTCGAGAACCTTTCTGTGCGTCTGTTTTCGTGGGGCGATTGGAAAAGAGAGGAATATTTAATTCTTTTACTGCCTTCCATTCCACTATTTTGATCAAATTAATTGCTCTTTCGAATGACTAAGTCTTAATCTTTTTCAAATACAAAAATTCAGTATCTTTCCCCGAATTAGTGAATTAGACAAGATTCCTTTGTCCAGAATAAGAAGTGGAGGGTCAATTTTTGAAGATTATACAAAGTTGTACATTTAAGAGATTGTTAGGTTGCATGGTGCACCCGTATGCATAATATCTGACAGAGGTACGCAATTCACTTCTGAGTTTTGGAGAGCTTTCCAGAAAGGTTTGGGTATGCAGGTGAACTTTAGTACCACTTTTCATCCTCAGACGGATGGGCAAGCAGAGCACACTATTCAGAACTTGGAGGATATGTTGAGAGCTTGCATCATTAACTTCAAGGGTAGTTGGGTGGATCACTTGCCTCTTATATAATTTGCCTACAATAATAGCTATCACTCGAGTAAATGGCACCATTCGAGGCTCTTTACAGTAGGAGGTATAGTCGCCTATTGGGTGGTATGAGGTGGGTAAAGCTAGGTTGTTGGGGACAGATCTTGTGCACCAACCAAATCTTGTACACCAAGCGGTGAAGAAGGTTATGATTATCAAGAGAGACTAAACACTGCCCAAAGTCGTCAAAAGTCCTATGCCGATGTGAGAAGGAGAGAGTTAGAGTTCAATATTGGCGATTGAGTATTCTTGAAAGTATCTCCCATGAAAGGAGTTATGATGTTTGGGATGAAAGGTAATATCAGTCCTTGATACATTGTCCCTTACTAGATTTTAAGAAAGATCGTAAGAGTTGCTTATGAGTTAGAGTTACCTGCGAGTTTGATATCGGTTCATCCCATGTTCCATGTATCTATACTCAAGAAGTGTGTGGGTGATCGTTCTCTTATAGCTAGTTCCTATAGAGAACATTGGTGTGAAGGATTCCTTGTCCTATGAAGAAGTTCCCATAAAAAACTTGGATCATCAAATGCGAAAGTTGAGAACCAAAGAGATAGCTTTGGTGAAGGTATTGTGGAAGAATCAGAAAGTGAAAGAAGCTACTTGGGAATCAGAGGAGGACATAAAGGCTAGGTGCCCCTCTTTGTTTGCTTCTTTGGATAAGGTTAGCTAAGTTATGAATCTGAAGCCTCTTTTAAATCCATTTTTGTGTTTTCCTTAATGTTCATATGCATCCCTATGTCGTGCTAGAAGTATCCATAATCATCATTCATGGATGAATGATCCCAAGGGGGGATAATGTAATGACCCATACACTTTGTACGTCTTTTAAAGCTTAAAATGAACCTATGTGACCCTTAGAACGAGTAGAAATTGATTAGGGATGAGTTTAGAATCTTAGGGAAGGTTTAGAACGTGAAATGGGACCATGCATCGCGGGATAGAAGGCCATGCCTTGGCTCTCGTGTCACATGACATGATGCAAAACTCCACTATTACAAGCCTGCAGTGGGCTATGTGTCGTATGGGGTCCTTTCTTGCATCGAGGCGTGTGATGCATGAGGGTGGGTCACGCTCGGAGTGTGCACCACATCCCCCTCTTAAATTGCCTGATGGGACTTCATTTTAAAGCATTATTTTAAGGGTTTATTGGTCCTTTCCTTACCAAAAACCATCGCCCACTTATTCTAAATGCTCCTAAATCCCTAAGCCATGATTCACTCAATCAAAAGAATGCTACTTTTCTCCCTAAATTTCCTAGAAACAAGAATGCTTAGGGTTCAAGCTTCAAGGCCAATTCTCAAGCTTTTCTTAGATTTTCTTCGTCAAAAAGGTATGTAGAACAACACCCTTTCAACTAAACCTATTAGTAATTTGTTTTCTACTACGAAACATGATTTTTATACTAGTATTGAATGTGGATAGTTGAAGGTTTTTTGAAAGAAGAATCTACCTCAAGTTACGAATGCTTTCTATGAGATTATCCTTTAGTTGTTAATCATTTTGACATTATTGTTTGAACTATTAAAACTTATTTATATGTAAATCTTATGGGGCAGATTTAAAGTCATGAATTCATGATTCTTTTGTAAACCATTTTTACTATTTAAATCTTAACTTTTGATGAGAAAGAAAAGGATTTCTACATCCCTTAGTTTTGAAATGGTTGTTTGCTAATTAGGAATTGTCAACCTTTGAGGGATATATTAAATAACTTTAAAATCCTTTAAAATGGTGGGAATAATGATGTATGACATGATATGTATGACTTGCAAGCCTTGGTATGACGATACCAACTTATGAATGCCTTAAGAATGTTAAGTGTCCCTAATGAATGATTTGCTGATTATTTTGAAATGGATAAAAAAAATGGGCTTAAAGAGAATTAGATGGTTAACTGAGAAGGTAGGAGTCTGAGAGGCTCATTATCTGAAACTGTGTTTTGCTGACGTGAGTATGGTTCTGTCCTAAAATATGGATAACCATTGTATGCTTGATTCACTCAGTAGTATGTAGTATATGATATGATATGATATGATATGCCTCAGTCCTTATGGAAAACTTAGATTGGGGGCTCTGCCGAATGAGCCATGGTCAGACCCACATAGTCCGTGGTGATAATGATATCAATTCTACCATCTAGTTCATAATTAAATGTAAATAAATGATTTTATTTTATGTCTAAGTATTTTTACTACTTATTTTGCCTATCATGATTTTTGTTACATTTCTTATGACTTGCTTTAAACTGTTATGTCCCTTCCCCTAGGTTGCATACTAGTACTCATCGTACTGACCATCCCCGAATGCTACATCTTTTTATGGTATAGGTTCGAAGGCATTTCCCCGTGGTTCCGTGCAATATTAGGATTCTTGGGACAATGATAAGCAAGTGGTGAGCCTTCCATTCCTCCAGAAGGCCTATGTTTTCTCTTTATTAGACTTTGGAAAATTCTGTGCCATTTTATGGTATTCATCGGGGCCATGTACCGGCATAGGATTTTATTCATGATGTTAGAGGTTTTGTAGACCAGTTTAGACAGATGTTTCTCTTGTCGTATTTTGAAAATATAATATTGGTATTTCTAATTAATTTGAACTACTTTCGTTGGGACTATTTTCCGCAACTTTTAATAAATGTGCTTCTGATGTATGCTGTATTCTCGGGCCTTCACTAGTTTGGGTTACCCATTACATCCAGGGTCCTGCCTTGGGTTGTGACAGCTATATCTTTCTATATAGGTCCATGTCCTCGGTAAACTGCAGTGTAACACCCAAAAAATCCTAAGCTAAATACCCGAACCTTTTCCATGAGTGAAATGATTATTTTTCTAGTGTGGTGAGTGCTTTGGATGTGAATCATGCTCATAAAAAACTCCTCTCATTAAGTTAAGTCGCAAGCACCTCACCCAAGTAAGTTTTCATGTATATCTAAACTAGGGTCAAATTCAATCGATCATTCCTCCTAAAATATATAGAGTTAGGAGGCCTAGTACCTACCAAATTAAAGGTTTTTGAGTCTTCTTTCCAACTCCACCAACCGCGCATTAATCCGAGTCCGGAGTAAAAATTTATGGGCAGTTTACTGCAGTACTGTCAGTGATGACGGATCGGATGACGAACCGTGGTTCTGAACCACGGTCCGTACTATAACTCGTGATTACTGACTTGAACCTTAAAATTTTCATTTTCAAAACCACTGGTTGGTTCACGACCCGTAGACCAAAACCACAGTTCGTAGAGTGACCCGTGGTTTGCCAAAATTCAGCTTTTCTTCCCTAGATTCCATGAGTGACTTGATGGGTTGTCATTTTGAATGATGGTACGTCTTGTAACTTATGGAATCACCTTCAGAGAAGTACCAAGTCCTCTAAATTCCAGGAGTTGGTTGATGACCCGTCAACCCATTCCACGACCTGTCCTTCCACTCATAATCCCTGAGGATCAGAGGATCCTCAAATCCTAAAGTCAGAACCACGATTCAATAGGATGGTCCATAGTCCTGAACCACGGACCGTAGAGTGACTCGTGGTGTTGAGTTCCAGTAGACCCCCAGAAATGGCATTGGAAACCACGGATCAGTTGACATCTCATCCTTTAGGATGACGGATCATACATTGACTCGTGGTCTCTGAAGCCGACTTTTTCCAGCTTCTTCCAAGTTTAAGTCCAGGGGTATTTTTATAATTTTTCACTCTTTTAACTCCTATACTAAGTCATTTTTAAGCCAATTTAAGAGGGTTTTTATTCCCACTTAGCCTAAGTTCTCACCCATTCTTTCAATCTACTTCCAAAAGGAGAAAAGGAGTTCCATCTTCTCAAGCTTCAAGTTAGGGTTTCAAGCTCCAAGTTCAAGTCTCCTAAGTCTTTTAAATTCAAGTGGGTTATCTTCAACCAAGGTATGTGGGTAATCAACAATGGGTTTCTTTCACCTTTGTGCCCAAAACCCCTAATTCAATGGGTTCCAGACCCCACGTTGTGGGAGTACACTGGGTATGTTGTTGTATGATCTTTAAATTAGGGTTCTTATCTAATTCTTATGGGTTTTACTAAATATGATCTTCTCATGATTTGACTATGAAATTTCTATTAAATTGCATGGTTTTACATGGCTTTTACATGTTACCTCTTATTTCATGAATTGAAGTTTAACCATGGAAATTTCTACATGCATGAAAGTTGATTTAAGCAAATTGAATTTTTAATAGCATGATCCTTATGGATTTTCAAGCATGTGCATGCCTAGTTCCTATGTTCTATGAAAGTATATGTTTTATGAAATTGAACTAGAGCCATGAAACTTTTACAAGTCATGAAGTATGCAAGTCTTTCCATGTTATGAAGTATGATGCAAGATAAGACACCCGATGTTCCATCAATGCTCATGAATTAATTTCAAAACCCTAATTCATGAGTAGTATGACGATCCAGGGTATGGTTATGTTATGAACAAGTTTGGCATTTGATATGTCACATGTATGTGAGCTCATGTTATGTATATATATGTTTTGGGATTAGTATTTAGCACTGAGTTGGACCGGGTGAGAGTACCCTTAGTCCCAGAACTACGTGCCACCGTAGGTTGACCTTTGAGGCTTATGATGACAGGATCCTGGTATGAAATGGTTCTAACTTTGGCAGGTTAGGACAACCTTTTTCGGTGTGTGGCAATGACACCGGACTCCATGTAGATCAGCATGGTTTAATGTTGGTTACGAGAAACTCCCACATGCTTATTTTACGCTATGAGGTTATATGATCATATATTTAAAACTTAAGCTTTCTTCATGACTTATGCTTCTTATCTTATTACTTGTTCATGTCCTTCTCTTTATGTAATAAGTCACTTTAATCATGTTTTTGAACTATTTTTATCATGATCCATGCATCGCTCACATACTCAGTACATCCTATAGTACTGATGCATATCTTTTGTTGCATCCTTTGATGATGCAGATTCAAGTGTTCCTCCTCAGGCACGTGGCAAGAGCTCCCGGGCCACTCTATCTGTTAGCTTGTTGTGAGTCCTCTTAGGTCGAGGACTATTTATGTTCTTATCTTGTATTAGCTTTTATTTACATACTTCAGGTTAGCTAGGTTCTTGTCCTAGCAACTTTTTATGTCATGAGTAGAGGCTTTTCAGACATAGACCGTGTGTTGAGTCTTCTTCTGGATGTTGTACTTCTATTTTACTCGAATACCTATTTATGATATTCTAGCTTTATCTATTATGCTTCCACTTATCTTTTATTATACCTGAGTTATGCTATGACCAAGGGTTAACTTGGGATACTTGTGGTCCCGAGTCCCGTGTTACGTCCAGGGGGTAGTTGCGGGGGGTGACATGCAGCCTGCAGTTGAGTAATGTCTAGTCTAATTACCTCTCCCAATCTATAACATTAACATCATTATCCACAAACTAGTCAGAACCAAATACCCATGGATGCATAATTTGCCAGTAGAGTGGCCACTACTGGTGCACAACTTGAAAAGGTACAAACCCCTGCTAGGGTGCAGACTAGTTAAAAGGATTCCTCCTACTAAGGGATGGTTCAAATGCAATACTGATGAACCCTGTAGAGGAAATCCTGGACCTAGTGTTGCAGCCTACTGTGAGAGATGAAAATGAAAATATAGTTGGGGTAAGAGGAATGTGAATTTCTGATACTACTAATCTAATTACAGAAGCCACAACAATTAGAGAGATCCTGAAATTCTATGTATTGAAGCAATTCCTCCCTTTGATTTTTGAAACAGATTCCCTAACCATGCTTAACATCATAGAAGGGGTGTGGTCTATCCCTTGGAGTGTGACACTGGAAATCAACTCCATCAAGAGTTTGTGGAAAAGAGGAGAGGTCTAGTTTCAACATGTTCTAAGGGAAGGGGGAATACCCTTATAGACTATTTTGCTAACCTAGCTGTTGATTTTGTAGGAACTTTACAGACGAAGAGCTTTCAAGAAGTTCCATGTAACAATCTATTTTGTCATTATGGGTGAGCTTGTCGTGCAAAGAAACCAGGTCAGAAAACTTCTGGATTTGAGAGTTGGAAATTTTGGGCTAGGCTAATCTTGGAAGAATTCTAAGTGAAGTAAGGTATAGGGAAATTTGGAAAGGGATTGGTAAAATGTCTAAGGTCGAGCTAGATTTCCTTTTAGCTAAGACATTAAGGAGTTCATAGGCCTTTTTAGAAGTGAATTCGGGTGAGTAGAACCCCCGGTATCGAACTTGATGTGAAGGGGTTGGTCTAGAACGTCAAAGGGTGAAGGTGTGTAGTGAATTGGGCAAAACTGGAAGGAATACCGAGTTTCTATTCCGTGTCAACCATTATAGCGGGTGATATACTGCTCTGGCGACGACCACTACAGCGGAGAAATTCTCATTATAGCAAAAGTCAAGGCAGTCAACCCCGCTATAGCGAGAGGCTTCCGCTATGGCAGTGCCGCTATAGCAGAATAGGATCATTATAGTGGAACAAGTTACAGTAAATGCAGAAACTTCCCCAAAAATATTCAAAAGTTCTCAAGAATATATTGGGGAAAGGCAGAGGTGATTTGGGTGATTATCCTTCAGATTTTCATCAAGTTTCCTCCTAAAGGTAAGTAAATTACTCCCCTAACCTAGTACTTCAATTTCTATACCTTAGAAACATTAGTTACAGATAGTAGGGAGGGTTTGGTCTGACCTAAGGTGGAAAATCTGGTGTAACAAGGACTATGGGTGTAAAAAACCTTGGGTTTTATGTATAAACTGCTTAATTCAGGTTTTAATATCGTAATTCGCTAGTGTAACCATAATAAATAGTAGTTCTAGGTAAATTATTGGTGGGAAAGCCCTGGGTTAGGTGGAATGATGATGAGTTTGGCCTGGAGAATGGGATTAAGGCATAATCCAGGGATAATTAGGCCATCCTTGGTTGATTTTGTGTTTATGTGTTTGTTTTAGACCGAGAACAAGCTAAATCTTCACAGAAAGGGAAAGCTCAGGTTCGGTAAAGCATTCGAGCTTAATTCGAGGTAGGTGATAGTTGATTGTTTCCCTTTTTATGATATATATGCATATTAACTATTATATTAGTGTTGTATGTACAATTCGTGTGTTAGGGAATAAGATAATGAATGTTACTGATATATGGTTGTCAATCTTGTAAAACGAACTTGTATTTACTACTTGTTGGTTTTACAAGTGTGGTGTGTGTTTATTGTGATTGATTATTGTATTGTATGTGACATTTAATTGGCTCGGGTACCACGACTGGTACAATTCATTGGTTATCTTGTGTACCATGCCAGGTACAGTATATCTATCGGTTGGCTCGAGTACTATGCCTGGTACATATTTTATCATGGTTGGATCGGATACCACGCCTGGTACATGTTTAATTGTGTTCTATTTGATGGTTCTATGAGTGGACTGGGTTTGTTTCTTGTTTTGTAATTATTGCATATTGGTCATTGAGTGGCCGGGTGATTGTGTTAAATACTGGGTAAGTTCTTTTGTAAATTGAGATTGCATGTTAAACACTATAGATGTGGTCTTAGGGATCCTTGGGTGGTCCGAGTTACTTGAATGGCGTATGGCATCATATATATTATTGTTGTTATGGTTTGGACATGTTTCATGTAGTTGGTAAGTCAGGTTGATGACTGAGAGTCTGGGTTATATTTGTTGACTTGTTTATACATGTGTTGTCCTACTTTACTAAGTTTTAGTTAAGGGTTCATATAGCGTATATTGGAGCTCGCCAATGATCCTACCAGTACACTGTTATTTTTGTGTACTGATACTACACTTGCTCATATTTTGTTGAGTACAGGGCATATTCCGACAGCGGCTGCACAACCTCAACTATGATACGAGCATTATCTGAATCCAAGGGTTAGTTACTTCTTTCGGGCTGCCATGGATTTGTCTATCCCTTCTAGTTCATTGTTCGGACTCAGACTACTTTTGTTTTGGGGTTACATCCCCATATTCTAGACATGTTAGAAGTTTTGGTACATGACTTTCAGATTCTAGGGGTTATTTTCGTAGGGATTCTTGTTATTTACTTTTTAGATGTGAATTTTAGTTTATTCAATGCAATTTGGTTTTAGCTTCTTAGATTTTGATAAGTGTTGGTTGGTTACTTGGTTTGCTCACCGGGGTTTTTGGGTGGTTGCCACTTGTGGTGATTAAGGTCGTAATAAAGATGGTATCAGAGCCCTAGGTTCGTTGATCTCATCGTATCAAAATGGTTCTAGTAGAATCTTGCAGAATGGTAGGGAGACGTCTATACTTTTCTTCAAGAGGCTACAGGACTTTAGGAAACTATCTCTTCTTTCTTCCTTCGTGCTATAACTTGATTTCAATTGGCATCTAACTTCCTTCATTCTTTTGTCCGCAGATGGTTAACACTAGATGAGATGGAGCAAGAGCAGCACCTCCAGTTGCGAGATCGGTGGCTAGAGAGGGAGGAAGGGCCAGAGAAAGAGCAACGCCCGATAGGGATGGAGCTCAGGCAGCGACTGAGCCAAGGGCAATGACCCCTCCCCCACCCCAGGATCCTGTTGAGGAGGAGATTGAGATTGTGCACAAGGAGAGTGCGGAACAGGAGGAGGTGGCACCGGTTGAAGGTGCAGGTCTTTCACCTATGTCATCTGAGGTAATTCAATAGGTGTTAGCATTTCTGAGCGGGCTGGCAAGTACTGCAGACACCCCCACTATGCCAACAAATTAGGTTTTGGGTGCTCATCTAGTTCTTGCCATAGCTCCCATGATGGATGAAGCATTGGGTACTGATGCATTCTTCTGTTCGGTGCAAGGCCCTGTTATGATCGAGACCGAGCACGAGTTGTTGACCAAGTTCTTGAAGTTGAAACCTCTATAGTTTCATGGTACAAAAAATGAGGATGCCTTTGAGTTTATTCTTGACTGCTATAAAAGGTTGCATAAGTTGGGTATTGTACAGTAGCATGGGGTGGAGTTTGTTACTTTTCAGCTGTAGGGTGATGCTAAGCAGTGGTGGAGGGCTTTTGTAGAGTGTCAATCTTCAGCCTTGCCTCCGCTGACTTGGGCATAGTTTCATGCCCTATTTTTGGAGAAATATGTGCCTCTCACTCTGAGGAATCGCAAGAAGGATGAGTTTCTGGACCTTGAGCAGGGCAATATGTCTGTTTCAGCTTATGAGGCTAAGTTTCATGCCTTGTCTCATTATGCTACCAAACTATTAGGCACTGAGGAGGAGAGGATTTGTCTATATGTTAAGGGTCTGAACATTGAGTTGCAGGTTCTTTCTCTTTATATGACTTCTGCGGGGAAGAGTTTTAATGAGGGGGTCGACTATGTAAAGAAACTGGAGGGGGTCAGACAGGTTGGGCAGGCTAAGGTGTTAGCTAAGAAGTCCCATAATGAGGGTAATTTCAGTAGTTCTTACTCCAATTGTCCAGTCAACAGGTCTATTCAGCTTGCCCTATTCAGTCAACCCTGCTAGCTTCTGCAGGTGGTCGTTCAGGGGCCGATCAACAGTTTTCAGCTCCTAGAGGCCAGAGGGCGTCTTACTCTTCTGCCATCAGGCCCTTTATTGATCGGAGATGCTTTCATTGTGGTGATCTGGGTCATTTTAAAAGGGAATGCCCTCTCATACAAGTAGGAAATCAGGTGCAACAGTAGAGTAAGGCTGTAGTTCCAGCAGGTGGAGGTGGCCATGGCAGTGGGGCGCCCGTAGGGTGGGCGAGGGAAATTTTAGGGAGGCCGTGGAAACAGAGGGAATGATAACGCGGGAAGGGGAATGGAGCAGCTAGCTTGAAAGGTTGCCCAGATTGATGACAAAGCGCATTGTTATGCTTTCCTAGGGAAATATGAGACCGAGGCATCGGATGCTGTGATAAGAGGTACAATTCTAGTTTGTGACTGGATGGCTTCTGTTTTATTTGATCTAGGTTCCACATATTCATATGTATCTGTTAAATTTTCCTTGGGTCTGAAATTGATATGTGATGTTCTTGATTCCCCTATTCATGTTTCTACCCCGATTGGGGAGTCTATGGTAGTAACCCATGTGTATCGTACTTGCTCTGTGGTGTTTATGGGTTTTCAGACTTTGGTAGATTTGGTTATTCTGGATATGCTGGATTTTGATATTATTTTGGGTATGACTTGGTTGTCTCCATATCATGTTGCGTTAAATTTTAATTCTAACACAGTAACTCTAGAGATTCCCGAGAGGGATAGACTAGAGTGGGAAGATATGTACAGGCCTAAGCCGGTAAAGATTATATCCTTTGTTCGGGCTAGAAAGCCAGTGGGGAAAGGTTGTTCAGCCTTCTTGGATCACTTTCGGGATGTTAGGGTGGAGTCTCCTTCCATTGAATCCATCCCATTAGTTTCTCAATTTCATGAGATATTTCTGGCAGATTTGCCTAGCATGCCTCCAGACAAAGACATTGACTTCTGTATAGATTTGGAGCCAGGAACTCGCCCAATTTCTATTCCTCCTTATCATATGGCTCCAGCAAAGTTGAGGGAACTTAAGACTCAGGTTTAGAAACTTCTAGGTAAGGGATTTATTTATCCCAGTGCTTCACCTTGGGGTGCTCCGGTCCTGTTTGTGAAAAATAAGGATGGTAGTATGAGGATGTGCATAGACTACAAGCAATTGAACAAGGTTACCATCTGAAATAAGTATCCTCTACCCTACATAGATGAACTTTTTGATCAGTTGCAGGGTGCTTCAGTGTTTTCTAAAATTGACTTGAGGTCAGGGTACCATTAGTTGAAAATTAGGCCTAAGTATATACTATGGCTTTTCGGACTCGATATGGGCATTATGAGTTCTTGGTAATATCGTTTGGGTTGACCAATGTGAGGATGGCTTTCATGAGTTTAATGAATAGTGTCTTCAAGTCGTTTGTAGATTCCTTTGTGATTACATTTATAGACAATATTTTGATTTACTCCAAGAGTAAAGAGGAGCATGCAGAGCATCTTCGCACTGTTTTAGGGATTCTGAGGAACCAAAAATTGTATGCCAAGTTTTTGAAGTGTGAATTTTGGTTATCTTTGATTGCTTTATTAGGGCATGTGGTTTCATAAAAAGGGGTGATGGTGGATTCCTAGAAGATTGAGGTAGTTAAGATTTGGGTTCGGCCTAGCTCTGTGTTTGAGGTTAGGAGTTTTGTGGGTCTTGCGGGCTATTATCGTAGGTTTGTCAAGAACTTTGCTTCCATTACTACTCACTTGATAAGGTTGCCTCAGAAGGAGGTACCTTTCGTTTGGTCTGACAAGTGTAAGGAAAGTTTCCAAAGGCTCAAGACACTTCTGACTACAACTCCCATCCTATCATTGCCGGTTGAAGGTAAGGATTTCATTGTGTTTTGTGATGCTTCACATTCGGGTTTGGGTGTTGTGTTGATGCAGGACAGGAAATTCATAGCTTATGCTTCAAGGAAATTGAAGCCCCATGAGAAGAATTACCCAACCCATGATTTAGAGTTGGAAGCGGTGGTATTTGCACTCAAGATCTGGAGACACTAGCTCTATAGTGTCAAGTGTAAAGTGTTCACAGACCATCATAGCCTGCAGTATGTATTTACACAGAAGGATTTGAATTTAAGACAGAGGAGGTAGATAGAGTTATTAAAAGATTATGATGTGACCATCCAGTATCATCCGGGTAAGGCCAATATAGTGGTAGATGCATTGAGCTGAAAAACGATTAGCATGGGAAGTTTGACTTGTTTGGGGTGTCTAAGCTACCCTTGTCTAGGGAGATTCAGGCTTTAGAATCAAAGTTCATGCAGTTGAGAATCTCATAAAAGGGTGGGGTGTTAGCCAATATTTAGGTTAAACCCATATTTCTGGAAGAAATCAAAGACAAATAGTTTCAAGATGTGGAATTAAACAAGCTTTGGAACAAGGTGGTGTATGGGGAAGCTCGGGAAACCACACTAGACACTGATGGGGTGTTATTCTTTATAGGTCAGATTTATGTCCCTCAGATTGATGACTTGATACAAAATGTGTTCATAGAAGCTCATGGTTTGCGGTACTCAATTCATCCAGAACTAACCAAAATGTACCGGTACTTTAGGCAACTTTATTAGTGGCCTGGAATGAAGAGGGACATAGCTAAATATGTGTGTCTAAGTGTCAAAATTGTCAGCAGGTGAAATATGAGCATCAAAGGCCTGCAGGATTGCTTCAAGGGATGCCCATTCCCGAGTGGAAGTGGGAAAGGATAGCCATGGACTTCGTGGTGGGTCTTCCTAAGACCTTAAGAAATTATGACATCATGTGGGTCATCATGGACAGGGTGACCAAGTCAGCTCATTTCTTTCACAGTCAGGGTGGATTACAATTCCCAGCAGTTGGCCAAGATTTACGTTAAGGAGATAGTGAGATTGTATGGGGTGCCACTCTCCATCATTTCAGACAGAGGTACGCAGTTTACTTTTAAGTTCTGGGGCAAGTTACACATAGAGTTGGGCACCCAACTTACTTTTAGCATAACTTCTCATCCTCAGACGGATAGTCAGTTGAAGAGGACGATTCAGGTGTTGGAGGACATGCTGAGAGCATGTGTGATCGATTTTGGGGGTCATTGGGATTAGTTTTTACTGTTGTGTAAATTCTCATACAACAACAGCTATCACTCTAGTATTGATATGGCACCATTCGAGGCACTTTATGGGATGGGATGTAGATCACCTATAGGGTGGTTCGAGGTAGGCGATGTGAAACTTTTAGGCATTGACTTGGTGAAGAAAGCTCAGGAAAAGGTGAGAGGTATCCAAACCAAGTTATTGGCAGCCCAGAGCAGGCCAAAAGAGTATGCGGATCGCAAAGTAAGGGACATGGCATTTTAAATTGATGAATAGGTTCTGTTGAAGGTGTCACCAATGAAAGGGGTAATGCAGTTTGGCAAGAGTGATAAGCTTAGCCCTCAGTATATTGGCCCATTTGAGGTTCTCGAGATTGTAGGGCCGGTAGCTTACAGGTTAGCATTATTGCCTAGTTTGTCCGGTGTTTATCCAGTTTTCCATGTATCCATGTTGAAAATATACTGTGGGGATGGGGAGTATATCATCAAATGAGATTCTGTCTTGTTAGACAAGGACCTTCAGAACGAGGAGGAGCCGATTGCTAATCTTGATCAGGATATCTGGAAGTTGAGAATGAAGGAAATCAGATCGGTAAAGGTTCAATAAAAGCATCATCTGATTGACAAAGCCACTTGGGAAACTGAGAAGGACATGCGGGATAAGTACCCTCACTTGTTTGAGGATTCAGGTACTACCCTTTTCTCTTTTTTAGCTCTTTTTTTCATGTTTAATTGTTCAGGGATGAACAATGGGTAAATTGGTATCTGTTGTAATGACTTGTTCCATCATTATTAGTGAACTTGTCGTGCGAAGAAAATGGGTCAAAAAACTTCTGAGTTTGGGAGTTGAAAATTTTAGGCTAGGCTAGTCTCGAATGAATTCTGAGCGAGGTAAGGTGTAAGGCAATCCAGAAAAGGATTGGGTAAAATCTCTAAGGTCAAGCTAGATTTCCTATTAGCTAAGATGTTAAGGAGTCCGTAGGACTTTTTGAAAGTGTAACGACCGGGTTCGTCGTTACGGGTAAACTTTTTGTGCCAAGTTCGAGTTAGAATACTTATGGGTTGAGAGTTGAAAATTCTGGGCTAGGCTAGCCTCGACCAAAATTGGAGTGAGGTATACTACAGCGCAATCCGGGTAAGGATTGGGTTCGATGTCTCGATTTGAGCTAGTTTTCAGTGTAGCTAAGATATAGAGGAGTCCGAGGGACTTTTCGGAATCGAGTTCTGGTAAGAAGAGCTCCCAAAATCGAGGTTGACGTAAAGGGGTTATTTCGAAACATCAGGGATTCAAGGTGTGTTGTAAAAAGAGCTCTTTTCAGGAATTTTCTGAGTTTCTGTCCGTGACGAGCGCTATCGCTCTGCCACGGCGACCTCCGCTATAACGTAATAATTACCGCTATAGTGGAAGTCAAGACGGTCAACCTCTGCCATAGCAGTTGACTCCACTATAGCAGAGCAGGGACGCTATAGCAGAGCGACAGGACCAAAAAAACCAGAAAATGGGTTTTTTATTTCATTCTCTTCCCTTCAGCCCCAAAACAAATGAGAACTATTCCAAAAACCCACCTAGGCTGCTCCAAGGCTTGGGAGCCATGGGGAGGAGGGATTCTAATGAAAGGGACGTGAAACCACAGATTCGGGCCTGCAGAATCGTTAGAGAACGCCTTCACAGAGCCAGAAAGAGCATTAAAAAGCTGCTCGGCATCCAGGTAGGCTAGGTTTCTTCCCAAGAGTAGATTGACCGTTTTTATTTACTATTGTTATGTAGAATGAAAGGGAGAATCCATGATTAGGCCTTCGAGCACGGAGTCTGGCAGATTCAATACTGGTTATGTGTGAATTAGGAATTGTATGGATTGAAGGGTTGGTTTTATGATACATATGACGTGGATATTTTATTATTTTAATAGAATAAAATGATAGGTTCGGGGACTGGAATGTCGGGAAGGTTCGGGGAACCGAGAGAATTCTTGGGAACTATGGGTAATGGAAATGGGAAACTACTAGATAAGGTTTCGGAAATGTAAATGGCATGAGATGTAGTTATTGGTTTTACTAAGGCTAAGGGGAGGTGTTCCCACTCTATGTTCGGTGTTGGGTAAAGTCCCGGGAATCACGTAGTTGCTAAATTATGCTAAGAAAGGAAATAGTTCATTACATGTAAGTAAGGGAAAATGGGTTGATCCTCGGACCAAGGTTGGGCTAAGTCATCTACCCGGGAAGGGGTAGGTGATGGTTAACGATTCCTGTAAATGTTGTATGTTGTGTACTCTTATCTAAGTGCTTGTATGAGATACATTGCTTAGTGAATTGTTAGGAATGTATGTTATGTACTCTTATGTAAGTGCTTGTATGAGATACATTGCTTAGGGAAGTGTTAAGAATGTATGTTGTGTACTCTTATCTAAGTGTTTGTAAGAGATACATTGCTTAGGGATTGTTAGAAATGTCTAAGAGTCCTGTATTACAGTCTGTGAATTGAACTGTGTGTTGCTTGTTGGTTTACAAGTTGATTGTTTATTGTTGTGACTGTGGATTGATTGACATTCGGTTGTCTCGGGTACCACGCCTGGTATGGGTATAACAAATGGTTGGCTCAGGTACCACGCCTATTATGGAAATACTAATGGTTGGCTCGGGTACCACGCCTGGAACGAGAAAATACTAACGGTTGGCTCGGGTACCATGCCTGGTACGGGTTTACTTTACTGCATCATTTCATTGATATTATTGCATTGTATTGATTGGTGTTGGTTCTATGAGTGGACCGGGCTGTGTTTATAAATTGTTATATTATATTATGCTTTTGGTCTTGGTATAGGCCGGGTTGTTATATCATGTCATGAGTTTGGTCTTGGTGTAGGCTGGGTTCTGATATCATGTTATGAGTTTGGTTTTGGTGTAGGCCGGGTTGTGATATCATGTTAATAGTTTGGTCTTGGTGTAGGCTGGGTTGTTATATCATGTTATTAGTTGGTCTTGGTGTAGGCCGGGTTGTTATATCATGTTATTAGTTGGTCTTCGTGTAGGCCGGGTTGTTATATCATTTTATTAGTTGGTCTTGGTATAGGTCGGGTTGTTATATCATGTTATTAGTTGGTCTTGGTGTAGACCAGGTTGTCATGTTAACACCTAGATGTGTTAGGGGGATCCGGGTGGGTCTGGACTATGTAAAAGAGGTTATAAGTTCAGAATTTGTTGTCATTAAGTGTACTAATGATGGTCAAGGATTATTTGTGGTTAATAAGCATAAGGATGGGTCTTGGGGTAGACCGAGTAGCCTGTTGAACACTTAGGTGTGGTTAGAGGATCCTTGGAGGGTCTGGGTTTCGGGATGAAAAAGGGATTTAGATATAACTCTGTTGTTGTCATGGAATGTTTCAATGGTTGCTAGGTGAATCTCATGTTATTGGTAAATTGGGAGTAAGATTGAAAGTCTGGGGTTGTAGTTGTTGGTTTTTATAACCAGGATGAAAAGTTGTCCTAGAGGTCCGTGAAGGGTCCAGACACTGGTAAGTAATACCACGGGTATAGGTGGTTTGGTTTGTCAGTTAGTCGGTCTAAGTTTGAATGTCTAGTCAAGGCGGTTGACTTGGGTAAGGAAATGGTAGTCCAGGCATGGACATTTATATTGGTAAGGGTCAAGGTGACTTGGTAAGTCTAAAGGTTAGGAAGGTCAATTCTGAAAGGGGGAATTGATAAAAGTGATGTTGAAAGGGGTGGAGCAATTACATTGTGCATTTTATCTTGATTTTTATATGATGGTAGGAGTGAATTCGGGTCAGCCGATGATGCCTACCAGTACGTGTGTTTGTACTGATTCTACTCTTGCTATACCTTTTTGGGTATAGTCTGATTGCAGGGTTGGTGATGTTTCACAGGTTCAGGATTGTGGTGATCTTCCAGCAGCTCCTACTTCATTCTATGGTGGGAGTTGTGTCCATTGTATGTTATAATCTCATCTTGTGGAAGCTCTTGTACCGGGTTAGACTAGGTTCTGGGGGGGGGTGTTTATATTGTTAATAAATTTCGCAAGTTTTAAAGGTTGTGTAATTTTTGAAGGCTATTGTATAAAGATTTTACAAACATTTGTAAAGGGATTCCTCATATATTAAGGGACTTATTTAATGGTTTATTTTCTTTTCCGCATTGGCTGTTGTTTCGGGTGGTAAGGGTTCTCCTATCTATGTGAATTAGAGTAGGTGCTCGCACAGCCCGATAGTTGGGTCGTGACAAATGGTATTAGAGCCCAGGTTATCGGTCTCCCCGTACAAGAGCAAAATGTCGAATAGAGTCCCGCGGATTGGTGTGTAGACGTCCATGTCTAATCCTAGGGAAGCTATGAAGCATTCTAGGAACACCTCTCTTCTTTCATTCCTTTTCGTGCGATTCTTTCACTTGCTTGTATGGGTTGAGTCCAATTGGTATCTCTCGATTCCAATTGGTATCTCAACGAAGTAAGGATGTCATTGGACTCCGGTTGCAGTAAGACAAGCAAGGAAAATTAGAACCAGAAAGGTTCCAATTGGTATCTAGCCTGGGAGACTATATAAAGGATGGATGAATCGGCTAACGGTCATCCATGAAGCGAATGAAAGGTGATGAAACTGGTTTGATTGAGTTTCAGAGCTTGAGACTCGTGACTGTATGTATTGCATTGTTTGAATGACCGCAATTTTGTGGTGTGTAATTGCTGAGTTGCCTTGAAATTTGTAGTTAGTGAAGAGTCTTAACTTGGTTATGTATTAATGATTGAAGGAATTCTTGTTTTGTAATTCAAGTGGAAAATAGTATGCTAAATGCTGGGCAGGGTCTTATCGTTGGTAAAAATGATAAGGGAAAAGGATATATACACTTGTAGGAACTCAGGTTTCAAGTGGTTGGAATGTGAATAAGTACCAGGGACAAGGGCTATTATTGCTTAATAGCGGGAGTTATGGTAAGACATGGATGATCGACTAATGGTCATCCATGGGACTAATAGAAAGTAAATTGTGTGACTTGATTTGGTTGTGACTTGATTTGGTTGTAACTTGAAGTTGAAATGTTGTGTTGTACAACTCTCGTGTGACTTGCTTGAAATGTGTGTAAATTGTGTCTGCCGTGCATGTTGAGTCTGCAGAGGGTCATTAAGTTGAAAATTCTGTGTACCTTAGGCTGTTGTAATCTGTTAAACGTTCTGATTTAAGAAGTGGTAATGCATTTTTAAAAAAGGGCTTATCATTGGTTAAGATGATAAGGGATTGGAAACTGTGACTGTAGGGAAGCTTCCGTTTCAGGACAGTCGGGACTTGGTTAGGAACCATGGGAACAAGGGAGTCATTAGTGTGTAATGGCGGGAAGATATTTTTGGGAACAATTGTCTAGTGTTAACGCTTTGTAATTGATAGTATTTTATGCTGAATCATGATGCGTTTGATGCCAGGAATGGTCTTAAGGGTGGTTTAAGACCATGACGGGATTTACAGGACTAAACAAAGGTAACTGGGAAAGGGAAAGGATACATTTACTGAAAATTTCAAGTTTCTGGGCTGTTACCATCGAGACCGTGGTAGCGGTATGGTTATCGCTACGGCGGAACTGCTATAGCGGAGCGGCCACCGCTATAGCAGAAGGGCGCGAGGCAGAAATCTCACCCTATTTTCCCCTTATTTTTCATTCATTCCCGGGGCATCTAAAGGCAACGGTTGCATTACGGGTTGCCATGTGAAATAAGGAAATTGACTATCGAACTTATATAGGATGCATATAAGGTGATTTGCCTGCATACTTAGCATTCGTGCGCGACCAAAGGAAAGGGTAGATATGGTAGCCCGGGGGATTGGTAAAACTATGACTGACCATTGGTGGGAATAGTCACCTATGTAGAGTTTGGCAAAATGACCCGCGATTGATCGAGTAGTGTTGGACACTGCTTATAGGCTATGTGATGAGGTGATTATTGACTGGTTTAGTGTTGATGGTCCTTAGTGGTAGGGTCGATTGAAGGAGCGGGGTTATTAAATGGGTTTCTTAGCATTATTGTGTCTCTTGTGACCATGATAATACCCAGTGTTACGGCTCGTTAAGTGGTGAGCGTATTCTCGCCATAGCATTGGTTAGGGTGTAAGCGCCCGGGTAGAAATTCCCCCCTAAGACGAGAATTGATGAAAATCTCAAGTTAGGATGAGCCCAATGAAATCCTCATTGTTGCGTGGTTTAGAGATACGTAGTGTCTCGGGGCATAATGTTGATAGGAGTAAGGTGACAGGATGATATGTGAGGGGCATAGTACCGCATAGGAAGCTTCTGGAATATAGTTCGGGCTAGTAGAACTCCGGGTATAGTGGGAAAGGGATCGCCATAGTGGGATCTAGTCCCCTTGGCAGGGAAAAACTGTGTCGTTCGTTAGTTGAGTTTCTTTGGCTCCGGTATTTCAGCGAGGCCCTAGATTTCTTGGGCACTCGGGGAGGGGTAACCTAGTTACCTTGTGTAACTCGAAGGAATGGATTCCTTGACAGAGTGGAAGTGAATTAAATTTTGGTTGAATTAAGTATACCAAGAGATTCAAAAGTTTCAGTGGTTTGCATAAAGTTAGAATTACGCTGTCATGATAGAGCATCGAGGTTCAGAGGGCGGTATCCTTCTTCTATTTCTGCCTTAGAGATCATTCGGGGATAAACAATGGGTAAATTGGTATCTGTTGTAACGAACGAGTTCGTCGTTACGGGTAAACTTTTTGTGCCAAGTTCGAGTTAGAATACTTTCGGGTTGAGAGTTGAAAATTCTGGACTAGGCTAGCCTCGGCCAAAATTGGAGTGAGGTATAGTCCAGGGCAATCCAGATAAGCATTGGGTTCGATGTCTTGATTTGAGCTAGTTTTCTGTGTAGCTAAGACATAGAGGAGTCCGGAGGACTTTTCAGAATCAAATTTGGGTAAGAAGAGCTCCCGAAATCGAGGTTGATGTGAAGGGGTTATTCCGGAATGTCAGGGGTTCAAGGTGTGTTGTAAAAAGGGATATTTTCAGGAATTTTCCGAGTTTCTATCTGTGACGAGCACTATCGCTCTGCCATGGTGACCTCCGCTATAGCCGAAAAATATTATCGCTATAGCGGAAGTCAAGATGGTAAACCTCTGCCATAGCGATTGACTCTTCTACGGCGGTACCGCTATAGCGAAGCAGGGACCGCTATAGCGGAGCGACGGAACCAGAAAACCCAGAAAATGGGTTTTTTATTTCATTCTCTTCCCTTCAGCCCCGAAAATAAATGAGAGCTATTCCAAAAACCCTCCTAGGCTGCTCCAAGGCTTGGGATCCATGGGGAGGAGGGATTAAAGCAAAAGGGACGCGACACCACAAATTCGGGCCTGCAGAATCATCAGGGAATGCCTTCACGGAGCCAGAAAGGGCATTGAACAGCTGCTCGGCAGACAGGTAAGCTAGGTTTCTTCCCAAGAATAGATTGACCATTTTTATTTCCTATTATTATGTAGAATGAAATGGAGAATCCATGATTAGGCCTTCGAGTACGGAGTCTGGCAGATTAAATACTGGTTATGTGTGAATTAGGAATTGTATGGACTGAAGGGTTGGTTTTATAATACATATAACGTGGATATTTTATTATTTTGATAGAATAAAATGATAGGCTCAGGGACTGGAATGTCGGGAAAGTTCGGGGAACCGGGAGAATGCTTGGGAACTACTAGATAAGGTTTTGGGAATGTAAATGGCATGAGATGTAGTTGTTGGTTTTACTAAGGCTTAGGGGAGGTGTTCCCACTCTGTGTTCGATGTTAGGTAAAGTCTCGGGAATCACGTAGTTGCTAAATTATTCTAAGAAAGGAAATCGTTCATTATATGTCATTAAGGGGAAACGGGTTGATCCTCGGACCAAGGTTGGGCTAGGTCATCCACCCGGGGAGGGGTAGGTGATGGTTAATGATTCCTGTAAATGTTGTATGTTGTGTACTCTTATCTAAGTGCTTGTATGAGATATATTGCTTAGGGAATTGTTAGGAATGTTTGTTATGTACTCTTATCTAAGTGCTTGTATGAGATACATTGCTTAGGGAAGTGTTAAGAATGTATGTTGTGTACTCTTATCTAAGTGTTTGTATGAGATACATTGCTTAGGATTGTTAAGAATGTCTAAGAGTCCTGTATTACAGTCTGTGAATTGAACTGTGTGTTGCTTATTGATTTACAAATTGATTGTTCAATGTTGTGACTATGGATTGATTGACATTCGATTGGCTCGGGTACCACACCTGATACGGGTATAACAAATGGTTGGCTCGGGTACCACGCGTGGTACGGGAATACTAACGGTTGGCTCGGGTACCACGCCTGGTACGGGAAAATACTAACGGTTGGCTTGGGTACCATGCCTGGTACAAGTTTACTTTACTACATCATTTCATTGATATTATTGCATTGTGTTGATTGGTGTTGGTTCCATGAGTGGACCGGGTTGTGTTTATAAATCGTTATATTATATTATGATTTTGGTCTTGGTGTAGGCTGGGTTGTTATATCATGTCATGAGTTTGGTCTTGGTGTAGGCCGGGTTGTGATATCATGTTATGAGTTTGGTCTATGTGTAGGTCGGATTGTGATATCATGTTATTAATTTGGTCTTGGTGTAGGCCGGGTTGTTATATCATTTTATTAATTGGTCTTGGTGTAGGTCGGGTTATTATATCATGTTATTAGTTGGTCTTGATGTAGGCCGGGTTGTTATATCATATTATTAGTTGGTCTTGGTGTAGGCCGGGTTGTTATATCATGTTATTAGTTGGTCTTGGTATAGGTCGGGTTGTTATATCATGTTATTAGTTGGTCTTGGTGTAGACCGGGTTATGATGTTAATTATTAGTTGGTCTTGGTGTAGACCGGGTTGTCATGTTAACACCTAGATGTGTTAAGGGGATCCGGGTGGGTCTGGACTATGTAAAAGAGGTTATAAGTTCACAATTTGTTGTCATTAAGTGTACTAATGACGGTCAAGGATTATTTGTGGTTAATAAGCATAAGGATGGGTCTTGGGGTAGACTGGGTAGCCTGTTGAACACTTAGGTGTGGTTAGAGGATCCTTGGAGGGTCCGGGTTTCGGGATGAGAAAGGGATTTAGATATAACTATGTTATTGTCATTGAATGTGTCAATGGTTGCTAGGTGAATCTCATGTGATTGATAAATTGGGATTAAGATTGAAAGTCTGGGGTTGTAGTTGTTGGTTGTTATAACCAGGATGAAAAGTTGTCCTAGAGGTCCGTGAAGGGTCCGGACACTGGTAAGTAATACCACGAGTATAGGTGGTTTGGTTGGGCAGTTAGTCGGTCTAAGTCTGAATGTCTAGTCAAGGTGGTTGAATTGGGTAAGGAAATGGTAGTCCAGGCATGGACATTGATATTGGTAAGGGTCAAGGTGACTTGGTAAGTCTAAAGGTTAGGAAGGTCGATTCTGAAAGGGGGAATTGATTAATGTGATGTTGAAAGGGGTGGAGCATTTACATTGTGCATTTTATCTTGATTTTTATATGATGGTAGGAGTGAATTCGATTCAGTCGATGATGTCTACCAGTACGTGTATTTGTACTGATTCTACTCTTGCTATACCTTTTTGGGTATAGTCTGGTTGCAGAGTTGGTGATGTTTCACAAGTTCAACATTGCGGTGATCTTCCAGCAACTCCTACTTCCTTCTATGGTGCGAGTTGTGTCCATTTTATGTTATAAGCTCATCTTGTAGAAGCTCTTGTACCGACTTAGACTAGGTTCTGGGGAGGGTGTTTATATTGTTAATAAATTCTGCAAGTTTTAAAGGTTGTGTAATTTTTGAAAGCTGTTGTATAAAGATTTTCCAAACATTTGTAAAGGGATTCCTCATGTATTAAGGGACTTATTTAATGGTTTATTTTCTTTTCCGCATTGACTGTTAGTTCGGGTGGTAAGGGTTCTCCTATCTAGGTGGATTAGAGTAGGTGCCCGCACAACCCGGTAGTTGGGTCATGATAGAAAGTGGATTCGGGTGAGTAGAATTCCCAATATCGAACTTTATGTGAAGGGGTTGGTCTGGAACATCAAGGGGTGAAGCTGTGTTGCGAATTGGACAAACTTTAGAGGAATCTTGAGTTTCTGTTCTAAGTCAACGGCTATAGCGGGTGACACGCTACTATGGAGATGATCGCTATACTGGAGAAATTCCCACCATAGAGGAAGCCAAGGCAGTCAACCCCGTTATAGCGGACGACTTCTGCTACGGCGGTGCCGCTATAATGGAATAAGTCGCAATAAATATAGAAACTTTTTCAAAAATATTCAGAAATTCTCAAGAACGTTTTGGGGTAGGGAAGAGGCGATTTGGGTGATTCTCCTTAAGATTGTCATCAAGTTTCTTCCTAAAAGTAAGTAAATTACTCCCCTAACTTAGTACTTCAATTTTTATACCTTAGAAACATTAGTTACGGATGGTAGGGAGGGTTTGGCTTGACCTAAGGTAGAAAATCTGGTGTAACAAAGAATGTGGGTGTAGAAAACCTTGGATTTTGTGTATAAACTGCTTAATTCATGTTTTAATACCATAATTTGCTACTGTAACCATAATAAATGGTAGTTCTAGGTGAATTATTTGTGGGAAAGCCCTGGGTTGGGTGGAATGATCATGAGTTTGGCCTGGGGATTGGGATTAAGGTATAATCTAGGGATAATTAGGCCATTCTTGGTTGATTTTGTGTTTATGTGTTTGTCTTAGACCAAGAACAAGCTAAAGCTTCACAAAAAGGAAAAGCTCAGGTTTGATAGAGCATTCGGGCTTAATTCGAGGTAGGTGATGGTTGATTATTTCCCATTTACGATATATGTGCATGTTAACTATTATATTAGTGTTTCTTGTACAATTCGTGTGTTAGGGAATAAGATAATGAATGTTACTGATATTTGGTTGTCAATCTTATGAAATGAACTTGTCTTTACTACTTATTGGTTTTACAAGTGTGGTGCATGTTCATTGTGATTGATTGTTGTGATATCTGTGATATTCGATTGGCTCGGGTACCACACCTAGTATAATTCATTGGTTAACTCGGGTACCACGCCTAGTACAAAATATCTATTAGTTGGCTCGGGTACCACGCCTGGTATAGATTCTATCATGGTTGGCTCGAATACCACGCCTGTTATATGTTTGATTGTGTTATATTTGATGGTTCCATGAGTGGAACGGGTTTGTTTCTTGTGTTGTAATTGTTATATATTGGTCCATGAGTGGTCGGGTGATTGTGTTAAATGATGTGTTGGTTCTTGTGTAGACCGATATTGTATATTAAATACTGTAGATGTGATCTTAGGGATCCTTGGGTAATGTGGGTTACTTGAATGGCATATGGCATCATATATATTGTTGTTGTTATGGTTTGGACATGTTTCATATAGTTGGTAAATCAGGTTGATGACTGAGAGTTTGGGTTATATTTGCTAACTTATTTATACATGTGTTGTCCTGCTTTACTAAGTTTTAGTTAAGTGTTCATATTTCATATGTTGGAGCTGGCTTATGATCCTACAAGTACACTACTATTTTTGTGTACTGATACTGCATTTGCGCTTATTTTATTGAGTACAGGGCATATTCCGGCGGCTGCTACGTGACCTCAGTGTTTTGGACGGCGAAAGGCGACAAAAGGCGACAAGGCTCTGCCTCGCCACGCGGCGAGGCGAGCGGCGAGGCGCTCGCCTTTTTGAAGTGTGGCGCCAATTAGTACCAAAAAATTAAAATATTTAATTGCACATATAAATAATTAAAATCTCAATAGTAATAATATATTAGCAAATATTTCAATTCAAAAACTAAAAATAGATAGTAGATAGTAGATACTAAAAGTTTATTCTTCTTCGAGATTTTCATAATCTTCAAGTCCAACATGCATTTTGTTATATTGCCCCTCATCTTCTTCCTCCTCGGATTCTTCATCAACTAGTGTCCGAGTCTGACTTGAACTTGTAGCTTTTCCCTTGTCAAGTGACCTTGACCTTGAACTTGAAGACTTTCTCCTAAGATCATAGACATTATCATCACCTCCAGCTGCCATAGCAACAGTACCCCAAGTAAGATCACCTTCCTCATATACTAGTTCATCTTCTTGATCTTCGGGGCCACCAAGTAACCATTCATTAGCATCATCAATATTATCCAAGCTAATAGGATCAATGGTATCGCGAACATCATAACGACGTGTCAATGTTCTATTGTACTTAATGTACACTAGATCATTGAGACGCGATAACTCAAGCCTATTCCTCTTTTTGGAATGAATCTGCGCATGAGTTGTAGAAAGTAATTACTAATTAGATTATAGATACTAATAATAATCGCTTCAATATAGAAATAAGAATGTAATAAATCTTTCTCACATGTTCAAACACACTCCAATTTCGCTCGCATCCGGATGAGCTACAAGTTAGACTTAATACTCTCATGGCAAACTTTTGCAAAGCCGGAGTTCCGCTTCCAAATAGCGACCACCATTCAACTATAGAATAATAAATTTGAAGGTTAATAAGTATAAAAAAGTCAATAACTTAAGTAAAGCACTAAAGCTATAATAAAGACAACTAAACCAATTCACTTACCCGGTGACCTTGTGTCTCTGGCTCTAACAGCTTGACCAGAACCAAACAATCCACTTGCATTCTTGTACTGAGCAAGCTCACCAACTAGTGTATCTTGTGTTGTAACATTGGGGACCATCGTCTCAACACAAGTATAGTAATTCATCCACACTTCAGCAATTTTAGCTTGATCCATAGTGGATTTAAAATACAATCCCGGATTCAAAACATAGCCTGCTGAATGCAAAGGTCGTTTGAGTTGGTCAGTCCACCTTGTGTCAATTATTTCAAAGACTGTCTCATAATGCCTCTGAACTCCATGAAAAGCCCGTTCAATGCTTTCCTTCGCCTTATCCATTGCTTCAAGCATATAGCCCATTGGGGGTCTTTTTTCTCCATCCACCAAGCGAAGCATTGTGACCAAAGGACCACAAACTCTAAGAGCTTTGACAACATCGTTCCAAAAGTGTGCCGAATAAAGAATGGTGGAAACATCTTTCCCCAAAGCTTCCTTCGCAAATTTACTTAAAGTCCATTCATTAGAGACGATCAAAGCTCTCAAGTTCCTCTTTTGTCGGTACATAGCTTTCAAAGTCAAAAAGGCCGTTGCGAATCTTGTCTTGGCCGGTTTCACCAAGTTTCTTTCATTGGTAAATTTTCTCATCAAATTCAACAACAACGGCCTTTGACTTATGTAAGAAACTATCTTGGTGGCCTTCTTAAAAACTGTAGAAGACATTATAGTAATTATTAGCTTAATAAGTATTAAGTATTAACTATAAAGTTTAAAGAAAATTAGAACTTAGAAGAGAGGAGAGCAGGAGCTATTAGGTACCTGAAGCATATGGGTTAATCTTGAATATGTCCCCAAACATCAAATTGATGCAATGGGCAGCACACGGAGTCCAATAGATATGTGGGTAAACACCCTTCATCAGATCACCCGCTTTCACATTTTCACTGGCGTTATCAGTGACAACTTGAGTGACATTTTCCGGTCCAATTTCCTCAATTGTCTTCTCAAACAAGCTGTACATTTTAGTGCCAGTGGTAGACTCATTACTAGCATCAACAGAACCAAGAAAAATACTACCTATTGGACAATTCACCAAAATATTAATGATCATCTTTCCATTTCGTGCTGTCCATTTGTCCATCATAATGGAACAACCATACTTTTGCCACTGAACTTTATGCTTCTCAACTAGTTCATCTACTTTCTTCACTTCTTTCTTTAGCTGAGGAACTCTAACTTCATGATAGGTAGGAGGCTTCATTCCCGGGCCATGTTGTCCTACCGCCTCTATGAAGTTATCAAATGATTCATAATTAACACAATTAAAAGGGAGGCCCGCATCATACATCCATACTGCAAAAGCATTTACAGCCCGCTCCCTTAAAAAAAATTTTGTGTCATCAATTCCTCGTCCTCCTCCTACTCCTCCCTTTTCAAAGCCTGTATCTTTCTGTGGAAAATACATATTCATGGGACCTTTCGGCACATTTCGTGGTGCCGAGGATGATACACTACCACTGGAAAACATTCTTTGAGTTTTGGAGGGAGGCATCATTTCTTCATATTCATTCATATCATCATCATCAATGATATTATACGTTGGCTCATATCTTTGATTCTTTGGATTAGCCACGACTTTGCTTTCAACAAATGTCTTCACCTCTTCCCTAATATCTCCCGGACAAGATGCACATATTTTTACATTTTTATTTCCACCTATCAAATGTTGCTTGAACCGAGTAATACCACCATTGATAGTACGTCGACAAAAGTTACATATAACTGAGTCTCTTGATGGTCCTTGTGAACCATAATTCCATCCAATGTCCTTTTGTTTGCTATGATTAGATTGAGACGCCATTGAAATTGCTGTTAATGATCAACAATTACGATATTAATTACTAATTATTATATAACAAATAACAAATGAAGAGAAAATAATTTGTTATATAACAAATAACAGAAGTCAGTAAAGTGTAAACAGAGGATGAGAGGAGGGAAAAAACAGAGAGAAAGAGAAAAAACAGAGGAGAAAGAAAAAACAGAGAAAGAAAGAGAAAAAACAGAGGAGAAAGAAGAGAAAAAACAGAGGTCAGAGGAGAAAGAAGAGAAAAAACAGAGGAGAAAGAAGAGAAAAAACAGAGGGACTCAGAGGAGAAAGAAGAGAAAAAAACAGAGAGAGAACTTTGAAGAAGAAGAAAATAGAAAAAGAAGTAGAAGAAGAAAGTAGAAAAAGAAAAGAAAAAGAGTTACTTACCTAAAGTTGGAGTCGGCTGTCGGAGGAGACTCCGCCGGAGTTTCAGAGCAGTCGCCGCCGCCGGAGTTGCAGAGCAGCCGCCGCCGGAGTTGCAGAGCAGTCGCCGCCGGAGTTGACTGCTGCGTCTGGTAGTGGTCGCCGCCGGAGGTTTGGTAGTGGTAGGTTCTCCTAAAACAAGATCTCTTAAAACCCTAATTTTTTTTAAAAAAGACAAAGCCTTCGCCTTTTATTGCTGTCGCCGTCGCCTCGCCTTATCGCCATGGCGTCGCCACATCGCCATGGCGTCGCCTTTTCAACCTACCGTCGCCATGGAGCCTTGAGGCGAGAAGCCGTCGCCTCGCCTCGCCACGTCGCCATGGCGACGTGGCGATCGCCTTTAACAACACTGCGTGACCTTAGGTATGATACAAGCGTTACCTGAATTCAAGGGTGAGCTACTTCTTCCGAGCTGCCATGGATTCATCTATCCTTTCAAGTCCATTATTCGAACTCAGACTACTTTTATTTTGGAGTTGCATCCCCGTATTCTAGACATGTTAGAAGTTTTGGTACACGACTTTCAGATTCAAGGAGTTATTTCTGTAAGAATTCTTGTTATTTACTTTTTAGATGTGAATTTTCGTTTATTTAATGCAATTTAATTTTAGCTGCTTAGATTTTGATAAGTGTTGATTGGTTACTTGGTTCACTCATCGGGAGTTTTGGGTGAGTGTCACTCGCGATGATTTAGGTCGTGACATTTCATCTCTTGGGAGGAAGATTATTAATCTAAATAAGCACGTCACTCCAAGCATAAGGAGAAAACAGATCAACAGACACACCCCACATTAAAGAGTTAGAACATCAAATTTAGACTCACAGGAAGTAAAAGAAAGCAACAGCATTCATCAACAGTTCACGGTCCACAAGTTTATAACCTAGTAAGACAATAAATTTGTATCAAGTTATCAGTGGAAATTACAACATTGTTGTTTTTAGTAGGGGTGCACATTGATTGATTCGGTTCAGTTTTGTGTATTATTAATTTGGTTTATCATATTTCAGTTGGTAAATACACTAAATCGATAACTAAATTAATAAGATATTTATTATCGATTTTTGATTTATCAGTTTGTGGTCCTTAACAGTTCAGTTTTCGATTTAACCGATAAAAAAATGCTCCTCTAATTTTTCCTTTCTTTCTTTTCTTATTTTTATCTATCCACATATACACTACTTTTCATGCATAAAAGCCTACACAAATAACAAGTAGAAGCAAATTCAAATACATTATTACTAAAACAAACTTATTTTCTTTTTTTTCCTAAGTAAAAAACTTGAATGCAGTAACAATGATAGTGATCTCTCAAAAAGAAAAATAATATCGATTTATAGTTTACACTAATGAAGTAGAACTCCACCAAGCCAACGACTTGAGAAAGAAAATAACAACACTAAGAGAATAACTATAAAATGCGAAAAATAATAGGTATGTATTTAAAATCTAAAGCAACTATTATAAAACTAGGAATAAAAATATAATTTTAATATAATCTTATTGGGTTATCGATTTAACCATTAACTAAAAGCTTAAAATAAAAAACCGAACCAATAGCCCAAAAAAAAAAAAAATTATAAAATTGTTAAGAAACCATTAACTCAATAACCCAATACCGATAAATCAATAATATTTTTTTCAATTCAGTTTATCGGTTAAATCATTTTTTGCACACTCCTAGTTTTTAGTGCCTGAAAAAACAATTTCAATGGTTTGATAGTACCATCGCACCTGTGAGAATTTTAGGTGTTCATGTGGTATCAAACCAAGGCATGCAAGTCTCAATACAAAAGCCACAACAAATTTAGATCCACAGGAAGTAAAAGAAGCATCATCATTCTTCAACAGTCCATAGTCCACAAGTTCATAATCTAGTAAGATAGTAAGTTTATATCAAGCTATCTGTGAAACTTACAACAGTTTTTTATCAACACTCTTATGTTTTTCTACTAATCCTTACATCTACTGCTCTACTAAAAAGCCCTTTGGGAGCACCTCCTACCTACAACTAAGTTAAGTACCATCTCCTTCTTTTGTCCCAGCCTCAGATGGTGGTACCAACCCCCTCTAGGTTCAATCCATCGAGGAAAGGAAAGAGAAAGGGGCAGGTGTTTACTTACTGATTAAGTTCAAAGTTACCTAACTCAGCTCAAGCAACCAATTATTATCCTCAAAGTTTATCAAATCTGTAAAAGCTTCTCCAATCTCCGACAACCTCTAGCCTGCTTATAATCAAATCACAGATAAATTTTAGAGGAGGTTAGAGACAATTTATAGATCTTGAAAAGTAAAAGGAAAACAAAGGTTCAAGATCTTGGTACGTGTACCTGAGCCATTCGAACCTTAGGGAGGTGAATTCTGATGCTACTGATTGACTCCACAACAGCCAGTAGCTCAGAGATAATACGTCGACAACAACTTTTACGTCGCTCAGCTGACCGCAGGCAACAATTATTATCGAAAACAAGTGAAGTAGTTAAAGGACTTCTGGAACTTTCCATTTAGGAAAGTGACGATTAGTTTACATTGCTGTAAATATCTCTTATTTACTCCTGTTATTGGGTCGGGTTATCACTTTTGCGCTATGTGGTGTATACTTTTTTTGACAAAATTTCATAAATAGCTAAGGTTTACTAAATAAATCAAGCGCCCTAGCTTAACTTTCATAATTACAAATTATAGCTACTTTTAAGTAGCCAGGTCAGCGAATATACATATGTACATGTACGACATTAACAGCGAAATACATATACAAATTTAACTGAAAATCCTAAATATTTGTTACAAAATCTTTTTTTTAAATGAAAAACAGCATAAATCATGCGCATCTTCATTTACCCCCTATTCTCTCTTCAAACTAGCTTGTAATAGCTCAAAATGTCATTCACATGTAACTGTATATGACACATGTATATACAAATACAAAGTAAAACAAGAAGTTTTTGAAATTTCTGTTACAAAATTAGATTTTCAGGGATCACAATAAGAGAAAAGAAATACAAATATACAAATGTATAATTAAAATTATATGGTTCAAAACGTATACAAATTCACTGATACAATAATACATATACATTTCAATTCACAAATACAAAATGCAATTGAATACATTCACAAATACAAAATGCATTTCAACCATGCAAAAGTCACTGATACAAATACAAATGTAAGATACAAAATCTATTTCCATTGCATAAATTCACTGATACAAATACATTTAAATTGTACAAATGCACTAATACAAATATATAAGTGTATAATTCAGATTATACAGTTTGAAATGTATACAAATTCACTGGTGTACAGTCAAAGGAAAATTTATACATTGATACAAATTAATTTTATATTGGATGCAAACGTAAAATGAAACTAAACAATCTGAAACTAATTTGTACATTGATACAAATATACAAATGTATATCAATTATATGTTGATACAAATGTAGAAAGAAAAACAGAATGAGAATTGAAGAAATTAGATGAAATCGAATGAAGAGTGAAGAAAAAATAAAAATAAAAAATACAAAAATACAAATAAAACTCTAAATGTGTTTTAAACATAGATCTAAGAAAAAGAATTAAAAATCGTCATTGTAGATCTGAAAATGAGACTCCAAATGTATTAGGAAATAGATTTGGGAAAGAAAATTAAAAACTATCATTGTAGATCTGAATGTATTTCAAAATTTTAATTGTAGTTACCTAATTTTAAGGAATCACGATCCTGAGAGAGAAAAGAAAATGAAATCACAATTTTGAAAAAGAAAGGGAATTGAAATCACGATTTTGAGAGTGAAAAAGAATTAAAATCGTGAAGATGGAGGAAAAAAAGAATGGAGGAGTTGCAGATGAAGGGGGTGAGATAGGAGGAGAAGCAGCATATACTCTTCTTAATAAATGACTATTCCATTTAAAGCTTAGCTATAGATGGTAATTATTCTAAACTATACATATGTCTCATAATTTGGGGCTCTTCTTTCCTAGTGTGCATAATTTTTTTTTTTTTTTTTTGGATTAATAAAATTGGGCCAACTGGGCCCCTTTAAATAAAAAAAAATTATGAGGAGCAATAGTGTTGATTAAGGAATTTGACACATAATTTGCGTAAGAACTGTTAGATGAGTCCTGAGCGTTGAACATATTTATGGCATACAGTTGGACACTTAGGACGTAAGCCTCATTGAACTAAGTCCTACATGTGAGCCTCGCAACATTTTACCAGTGCCTCGGGTAAATTATTATTTCTAAATATTAGTACTAATAAGTTTTCCATTTTTCTATTATTAAATAATCGAAAAAGGGACCAATCATAGGTAACAATGTTACAACTAAACTACTTTTTTTTTCTTCATTTTTTCGTGTGATTTGGCTACTATTACTTGTTTTTTATTTTGCCTTTTTTGTCATGACATTTTTATTTTATTAAAAATAATTAAATAATAAATTTTAAAAAATAAATTTAAATGTTAGGACTTTTAATATGGTTCAAATAAGGAATGATTTAAGAAGTAGAATTCTAGTCAATTTTAAAAGTTTAAATATTAGAAATTCTTACCTTTTATAAATAAGTAAAGATTTAATATTTATAACTTGAATTAATTTCAAAGCCCTAAATATTATGCCAATAATTAAATGATAATTATTTGAGAAAAATAATAAAAAGACGATTTTGTTTAAAGGAGAGACTTTTAATGAAGGGCAAAAAGTTCAAATCACATTATAAGGTGCTTCACACTTTTAATATAGTACTAGTTTAGTGTATGCACTTTGCGCGTGTTTCATAACTAAATTATCAAGAACACAAACAAGCAAGCAAATTTCGGTATTTCATTAAATTCCAACGTAAGAAGATTCTTAAAATAATAATTAAATTAAATTTGTTTTAAAGTCTTAAATATTAGAAAAATAGTAAAAAGACGATTTTGTCTAAAGAATAGACTTTTAATGAAGAGTAAAAAGTTTAAATCACATTATAAGATCCTTACACTTTTAATATAGTATAGATATAGATAGATAGATAGTGATAGATAGATTAGAAAAGTCAAAAAGAAAAAGTCAGAAACCAATTTGTGCTTAGCCCCAGCGTTTGTGGCCGAAAGTGATATCGATGATTAAGGGTGTATTTGGTAGAAAGGAAAATGTATTCCTAAACAATATTTCAGAGAAAATAAGTAGAAGTTTCCATTTGATCATAAAAGGGAAAATGGTTCAAAACACACCTAAATCATGATCGAAATTGTTGTTACACACTCTAACTTTGTGGGGGTCCTATGACCCCCTCAAACTATTTTATAATGTAATATTGAGAGTATTATCAGCATAGTTGAACGTGCAAGTGAATACACGTATAAGCAACAATTTCAAAATAGTAGATTGAAAGTAAAAATCACATGCAATTGAAATGATTTGTGTTAGTTGATCAATAATCATGAAGATAAAGTTAGAGAGTTTTAAGGAAATTCTAGGATTAATGAAAAATAAATTAACATTAATGAGAATTGACCTCTCTTTTTGATAGTGTGTGTAAATACTCACTCTAATTTGAGTGATTTAGTGGTCCAGCTAAGCTGATAATACCTTCAAAATTACACTATAAAATAGTCGGAGGGGGTCATAAGACCTTCGTGAAGTTAGAGTGTGTAACAACAATTTCGACCATAGTTTGTGTGTTTTGAGTCATTTTCCCATCATAAAAAGTAGGAGTAGTTTTTGAAAAAAAAATGGTAAAAAGTATTTGACAAATATTTTTGGCAAAAAATTCAAATTCTCAAAAACTAGAAAAAATTATTTTTTGGGAACTTTTAAAAATATAATCTTTACGCCAAATTTTTATATTTTATAAAAATACCCCATCATTTATTAATCACAATTAATATTTATATACCATCAACTCCATTAATAAACCTTGTTATTTGACTCTCAAGTATGTAATGGTATTATTGTATACCACTTGTTAAAAGTAATGTAAATAGAAAAATCAAATGCTCCTTTGTGAATTGAGAAAACTTCAGTAGCTCCTACATTGATTCTTAAAATTGTTTATAAGTAGGTTGGAGCTTATAATCTATGAGTTTAATTTTATTATAGAACATGTTTATTGTAAAATTATAATACAAAGTTGTGAATATTCTTAAAAGTTTTTAGAACTTAAGGGTATAAATTATATTTCTTGAAATAGTCAAATATTTTTCTCAAAAACTATGACCAAACACATGGTGATACTTCACACAAAACTTCATCCAAAAATGACTTGTCAAAAATATTTGAGAATCTATGGTCAAACACTAGCGAAATTTTTTATTTGAGTAATTTTTTATTATATATAATTTAGCAAAATACATAAAAATGAAATGTGATGAAAAGTAGAGATTCCAGGTGATTAAGTGAAGAGTGGGATGGTCAAAAGGTGGAATTTGAGCGTGTTAGGTGGATGAAATGGAGACAAATAAACTCATTATTGTTATAAATATTATTGTAATATAGTGAATTGTAATATAGTGAATGTCTATTTTATAGTTTCTTTGGAGAAAAGTTAGGAACCCTAACTTTGGGACCAAGTTAGTTTTTTCCTATAAATAAAGGGGTTTTCCTTGGTTGTAATTCATCCCTTAATCCCACTAAATACATCTTTCAAGAAAAATAAGAAGCTCTCTCTTTTCCCTCTCTATTCTTCTTATTCTTATTATATTATTTCATAACACGTTATTAGCACGAGACTCTCCAATATCAAACATTAACTTTAAACAAATAAGTCTGCCTTGCTATCTTAATTTTTGATCCCTTAGTATTATATGTAGTAGTATAAAAGGCTATGGTTATCCCTGATAGGGTGATACATACCGGAAATTGAGAAGATTCTTTAAAAATTGTGGCAATAAAGGGAATCCAAGAGATGGAAGCATAACTTAACTTCCCTGTTTCAGTTTTTATTTCTAGATTCGTCTAACATCCAGGTAAGTTTTTTTGTCTTAGTTATTTACATATTTTGAATCTCCCAAGTTCAATTACTTGGCTTTAAATATGAGCAGATCCATACATATATGGCTATATATCACGAGGTTGTTACTAATAGTGCAACTAGTTGGATCCGGTTGATGGATCAACTCCAGTATACAATCATTAGAGTGATTTCCAAAGTTACAATTGCTTTGAAGTCTGGTATACTCTAGAAGATATGTTAGAGAAAAATTCTCTATATCATAAATATGCCTCGATTTGCTTATGAAGTAGCAATATCTTGAAAGAGCTTCTAAGCTATCATAATTTGATAGGCTTAAGGCACGATTATATTCTATTCCTGAGGAATGAGAATTTTAATTGTCACAAATACAGATCCATTCCCTGAAGTGAATGTGATAAGACATATAAATATAAACGTGCACTTGGTTGTGACTATATTACAACCCACCTTCGAAAGAGGTAGAATAATTGGAAGATTGAATATCTCCAAAGTTACTATGGTAACACATATGTGAAAAGTTATTCGAGCATGATGAGATCACATGCCAATTAAACTTCTAGTTTATTGATATAAAATTCATGTCATAGTAAACCAGAAGTTTACTAAAGCAAAAGGCACATGTCAAGGTAAACTTGGAGTTTACTAGTACAAATTACTTTATTTATTGGCATGGATGATTCTGTCGTCCTGAAGATGTGCATATTGAGTATTAGACATGTTCAAAACTCTCTATGTTGTTTGTTCTCATGATAAGTTGATTAGATCAGCTAATGTTAGGATTGGATCTCCTAAAATCTGAAAAGTATAAAAGGTGAATATGGGCCCGTTCACCTGTCATGTTATATGATGCACATCTATAAGGTGATCACATGTACGTTTATTGTCAACCTACAGTTTGACATTCATAAAGCTGCTTGCTCAATATAAATTGAGTTCAGAGCATAATTTTCAGATTATGTAATCAAGACGATTGATTTTGATAATGTTGATTTGGCGTTGAATGCCTTCAATAAAATAGATGAACCATTGCTTATGAGAACAAAGTTTCATGTGTTGGTTTGAAATATAAAATGTTGTATACAATAGCACTTGTATACATTCAGACCAATAAATTATGATTAATCTCTCTCTTAATTGGTTCAAGGTCAGGAACTAAAGATTTTCTATCTAATAACTTTTTATGTGCGGTATATGATTGATAGATATATCATGTTGCACAAAGATGGATTCCTCAAAGAAGATAGAGGATATATGTTAGCTTTTCTAACATAAAGAGGAGAGAATAAGCATCTATGAAATATGTTATGAATTATCATCAATATGATCCTCATTCAAAAGATAATTCAAGTCAAATGCTAGAAGTATTTACTGACCCAAAATTAATTTCTTATTTAGATGCAAATGCTTCTATTGGATGTCTCTGACGGACAAAGTCTATGGCATGCATGAAGCATGATGATCAATCGGTTCTAATTATAATAATCCTTGAAAAAGAAAAGGAGAAAATGATCATAATGTGAGGTAATATGCTCTTGAAGAGCCTACGACATAACACTTCATGAAACCTCATGAGAGGTTTAGGTACCTAAGAAAATAATGAAGTGATGAGATCTCAATAAGTTATGTCGTATTGCGAACCGATACAAATGATATATCATCAACGATATCTTTAATACAATATAGCGCAATATTGTAAAAGATTATGAGGATCTGAATTCTACATTTATTAAAGCATGCTGACATAAAAATATTTATCAAATGACATGGAAGGATGCATCTTGATAAACGTAAGTTTATTTAACTTGCATTCTAGACTTTAGAAGATGTCGTTGTGTCACTTGACAAGATTGAGATGAAAATCCTTAAAGGATTCAAAATGCTTGAAGCATATACAAGTTTTTGAAAAGCTTGTTTCTAATCCTCATATGGATTAACTAAATCAGTCAAGGTATGACTTCAATTGGAACTCTTGAAGAGTTTTCAAAAGCAATAGATTATCTATCGAAAGAAGTTGAAATGAGAAACATGCAGAATTGGATTGGTCCTGAAGTAGTATATCTTATACAATTGTTGCATTTATACATCTTGCTATAACTATGAGCATGATATAGTTTCACTTCTACGTAGAGATATTGAAATAAGATCAATTGCAAGTTTTGATATGAATATGTTTATCCTAACAAATATTGTCAAGATTTTGTTGGTTATAAAATGCAGGACATTTATAGGATACACATAAAGTTTGATCTCAAATAAATTATATGAGTTCATATGTGAAGTACTGTCATATCTTGGCAATCTACAAAACAATCTATTGTAGATACTTCATCAAATCATGCTGAAATAACAATTATTCATAAAACAAGCTGAGAAACATGCATAACATAGTTGAAAGGAGAATTCATAAAAGGAGATACAATGAATCATATTTCACCAAAGCTTTTCTTCACACATCTTCGAAAGAATGGTGATATCAATATTCAACAAATTTATTTGAGTATGGAAGATTTATTCACCAAGTCTCGATCAGCTACAACTTTTGAGAAGATGGTGCACAAGATTGGGATGTGAAGATTCAAGTCTTTGGATTGATGTTCTCATCAGGAGGAGATAATACGCGTTGTACTCTTTTTTCCTCACAAGGTTTTGTCCCACTGAGTTTTCCTTGTAAGGTTTTTAATGAGGCAACCAAAATGCGTATAATTAGATATGTGTACTCTTTTTCCTTCACTAGAATTTTTTCCACTGAGTTTTATCTAGTAAGATTTTAATGAGGCACATTATCTATCAAATAGACATTCAAGGGGGAGTGTTATAAATATTATTGTAATATAGTGAATGTCTATTTTGTAGTTTCTTTGGAGAAAAGTTAGGAACCCTAACTTTGGGACAAGTTAGTTTTTCCTATAAATAAAGGGATTTTCCTTCATTATAATTCATCCCTTAATCCCTCTAAATACATCTCTCAAAAAAAATAAAAAGCTCTCTCTTTTCCCTCTCTATTCTTCTTATTCTTATTATATTATTTCATACCAATTACTATTACTTATTAAATTTGTTTTTCTTACTTGCAATAGACAAGTCATTTTGCTCGTTTTAAAAAAGCTTGTTTTCCTCAATTCTTGAAAAAAATTGGAAATCTCCTTACCACACACCCTAAATCATAAACAAAGCCTTATGCCCTTGGTTGACAAATCATACTTTGATTGGTCCAATAGCAATGCCACCCAAAAAAGAAAAAAGATGCTTTAAATTATATGCTCGTATACAGCTGTCACCATTCCACTTCCATTGGACATTGACACCCAACAAAACTCTTACCCCTCCGTCTCATTTGATGTGATACACTTTTTTTTTTAATCTGTCTCAAAAAAATATTATCTTACGAAAAATTTAACTTTAAAATTCTCTTTTTATTCCTAATAAAATAATTTATAACCAGGATTATTTTGAACACAAGTTACGGTGGAAGTATTAATTAGCTACCTTTCTTTTTCTCAAACACGTAGAATAAAATTAGTACAAACTGAATTTCATCACTGATAAATACTGATAACGAGTCCTTCATTTAGCGATGAATTCTAATTCTAATTCGTCTAATATATAATTTATTAAAATATATATTTTAGTTTTTTTATTTCTCAAACACGTAGAATAAAATTAGTACAAACTGGATTTCATCACTGATAAATACTGATAACGAGTCCTTCATTTAGCGATGAATTCTAATTCTAATTCGTCTAATATATAATTTATTAAAATATATATTTTAGTTTTTTTATACAAGAAATATATTATATTTAAATTATTTTTGGGACTATATTAACTTTAACATGGAGTAGTAGTAATAAAAAGCAACATACTTCGAAAAAGTTTTAAGAAATCACTAGAAGAGTGATTAAAAGTACAAATTTTAATTAATTTAAAATTAAATATGCTCATTTTGATATTAATGGACCAATATCAAAGTTTACTAATGGATAAGGACTAAAAGTTTATCATCCCAAGAATTTTTCATGTTACACTCTTTTTTTGTTGAATTTCATTATATGAATTTCATTGTTGTTTCTTCATAGTTATATATATATCATTGGAAAATATGATGCACGTCTAATGCTTCAGAAACCAATATATTTTTATCCCAATAATTTTTCATGTTACACTCTTTTTCTAACTTTGTGTAATCTCAATACAAAAGAATTTAAATTTAGAAATTGAAACACCAGTTCTCACTATTTCTGTTTTAGCGAGGGAATGCCTTTGGATTCGAACTCGTACCGATGTCAAAAATAAAGAACAAGAATGAAGCGCTTTTGTATTACGATTTATTTCTTTCTTAAAAAAGAAAAAAAAAAAAGTAATGATAAAAGCAACCTGCCAATAGCCAAAAAGTTTGGCATAGACAACCGAAAAAAAATTCCCAAACTTCTTGTTCAAAGAATAAAAGTTACGTATATATTGACTACAACAGTATAGCTACTAAACTTTAAAAAGAATTTAATGTCCAGCATTACTCCAACCTGGAATATAAATGTAAAAAATTAAAAGAAAAAAAAAAATAAAAGAAGAACCGAAGCGGTTGATCATCTGTTTTTCCTGAAAACAACTTCCGTATCCAAACCGAAGCCATCAATAGTTCGAGTATGAACCAACTCAGACCGCTTAAACAGTTTCTTCAACGGCTCAACACTATACAAATCGTTCGCCGAATACTTATCTGCTCGGCTAGATAACGCCACGTGTAACACGCAAACCCCGCCGAGCTTCAACGTCCGTTCGATCTCCGAAACAAACTTGTCCGGAAAAAGCGCATGATCGAACACGTTGGAGAATTCTAGATCAAACGTCTGATCATCGAACGGCTGGTTATGGAAATCACCCTTCACCACCAATGGCGGGTAGGGTACTAAGTCCATTCCAACTGAATCCGAAACCTCGACCCGTTTCAGTGCTTCAACTTCTTGACCCATTCGAGCACCAATACAGAGAACCTTGGATGAATCAGTGAGAAGCTTTCTATTTTTAAGCTCGCCGAAGAATTTTGAGAAAACTTGAATTTTCCGATCCCAGTCACGGGTCGTCCAGATTTTTCGAAGTTTGGGATTGAGGGTCTTGTTTAGCTGTTTCTTTATGTAGGAATCATAGGTGGAGTATCCGGGTCGGATTTTGAGATCCGAATCGGAATTTGATCTTGTGGTCGAGACGAGGGTGGAAGATGAGTTCCAATGAGAGAGAAAAAGTAGGATTGGTATTGTTATGAGGACACCGAAAAAGATGTATTTCGATATGGTCATGGATGATGATACGTTAATACCTTTCATCTTTGTAATTGCTTGCACTGTATATATATATATATATATATATATATACAACACTTGTGGAAAAAATGAAAATCTATGTATATGAACTGTTTGAAACTTTCCTCAGATCGCTCTCTCTCTCAAGTGGAAATAATTCCTGTGAAATTGAGAAGAAAATAGAGGAAGAAGAAAGGGTCAGAAGAGAAATATATGAGCAGTTAGTGCATAAGAAAGCATGAATGCGGTGCTTCCTGTAGCTTGCGTTTTGGTGCTAGTCTACTAATGCGATAATAGCAATGTGGTGCCTCACACAATATATATATAACTGGCCTAATTTTTATCTTGTATATCACTTGGCCCAAACTTACAAATTACAATCAAAATCACCTTATATTTCCCGATCTATTCTATTATATACAATTTTTTGAAATATTTAGGGGTCATTTGGTACGGGAGAAGATGAAATATTTCAAGATTATGCATGTGACAAGATTTATAATGCGTTTGGTAGATGATATAAATTTTGCAGGATAAATCTTATCTCAGCATAATCTTGAGATATCCTACCTTATCTCATTGAACATAAGATTATTTTATCCATTTCTTAGGTAGAATGAATGCAAAAATTATAATTCTAAGACTATAATCTCAAATTAATTTAGTCTACATAGCAAACGATCCCTTAAAGAAATGATAATAATTAATATATTTATAATTTTGACTTTCATTTTTTATGCTTAAAAAGTGATCGAAAATGATACTTACAAAATTTTTCTTTACCATTTTCAATAGTTTTATCAGAATATAGTTTGAAGTATACTATTTTTCAATAGTTTGACCAGAGAATAGTTTTAACCTGGGGTATTAATCTTTGTGGATAATTTGTCTTAAGAAATTGTAAATAGCTGACTAAAAGCCTGTTTGGCCTACCGATTGAAAAGCTATTTATTTTAAGAAGTACTTTTATAAAATAATTTTTTAGAAAAGTGTTTTTGAAAAAAATAATTTGTGTTTGGCTAATTCATTCAAAAAGTGCTTTTGATAAACAAATTGTGTTTAGCAAATTTTTTTTGAAAGTGCTTTTAAGAGACAAATTACGAAAAGGGCACGTATCAATGGACTTTTACTATTGAGATTATTTTATCGAGAGAAATTATTTTAAATATCTATTATAAAAAATTTAATTAAGTATTTATTTTTATTTAATTAAAAAGTAAATATTACAAATTTTCAATCAATATTATACATAGATGCATAAATAATCTAATAATATCTAATTTAAAATATTAAATAATATTAATAATTGTTATTTTTTGTTTTGTTATCATCCTTATCTACAAAAGTAAAACTTTCACAATTACCAAAATTTATATGTAAAATAATATAAACAAAATGAGAAATTTATTTTTTGTAATCTTTTTCCAGAGTTCACTAGCATATACAATGCTTACCTAATAGAAACGTAAGATAATATATATAAAATATAAAATAATAATATATAAAACGTAAAATAAAATAAAAAAATTATGGTATAAGAATGAACAATAATTTTTTTAAATAAAACTTAATCAAATTTATGAAATATGTTAATTAATTAATAAGAGATATATTGGTAAATATGTATAAATGATAGGGATGTTTTTATTTTCTGCTTCTGCCTTATTTTAAAAACCAGAAATTTTCTGCTTCTTCCCAACAACAGAAAAATTGCTTCTACTTCTGTTTAAAAGCAGTTTTGATAGTTAGCCAAACACCTTATTTTGACAAAAAAACTTTTTTTCTAAAAAAAAAAAAACTTTTTTACCTCCCAATCGCTAGGCCAAACAAGAGTACTATAATAAAAGTTTCTAGCTAATAATAAGTTATTCCCTTCTAAATTTACTGTAGCAATTAGCAATAAGCAAACAATTAACCACAATAACTATTTGAAGCAAAAGATTTTAGCTAAATGTATATCTGCTTCAAATTATAAAAGCCATGGCAACTATTAATTTAATAAATAGCTAACAATTATTTATCATGATAAAATGGCTGCATGGCACCAAACTTGCAACTATATATGATATGTTCTATATCTAATCATACGTTTTTGTAACCATTTGAAGTCATCATCATAGCGGTTGTAATCTTTAAGCCATAGTAAATTGGTTGGAACATAATTTTATTGTTAGAAAAATAATCTAGCTTCAATTTACAAAGAACAGAGCAATATTGTTGGCGTCCTTTTTTGTCATAATAAAATATTGTAGCCACGAATTTAGAATTACAACAAAATTTTCATAGCTAAAATTATGTCATTCACTTAAAGTTACAATAACAAGATTGATATTTTAACTAAAACAAAGTAGTAGCAGAAAATTTCATAGTTAGATATATCTATTTGTTTCGATTATCAAAAAAAAGTTTAAAACTGTAAAAAGAAGTTAATATATCCGTCTTTTTAATCTGCAATTTGTTAGGATCTTACTTTGAGTTTTACTTTTCTACCGAAGAAAAGTTAAAGTATTATCATAATTGTTTTTACTTTAAAAAAAAATAAAAAAACTTTCATATTTGGCTAACTAAAAATCAAAAAAACTTTCATATTTGATCAACTTTTTCTTGAAGGAAATTTTTTGGACCTGTATAAATTGAAGATTCTTATTCTCATATATATCATAATACACTAACATCCATGATATAGACATTAATAAGGAATTTTATTTAAGGGGTATTATTTTCAACTTCTTTTATATATCAATCAATTATATGTAGGTTAATTAACCAAATAAATTTAATACATTATGATTTTTTTTATAATTTCTTTTGTTACTATTATTTAAGATTTTATTGTTAATTTTCACATGACACTATTATTTCATACCAACACAATAAATTATATACTCCACTACTATAATTTTATCTTTCATTGGAAAAAATGGACCGGAAGGGGGTGGGGTCCAAAAAGAGGTGGCCAAATATGTTGATTATTCCAGAAAAGCAAAAAAAGAAGAAAAGATTAACCTAACCGGCAACTTAATAATGAAGTTTTTGTCTAAAAGCAACTTCGGATACAATGCACGTAAAGGCGCTTCAAAATTCGTTTTCCTCTCTTTTCGGCACTTACGTATATCGACAACTCTCATACTCTACTATTTTAACTAGTCAAATGCACATTTACTAAATACAAATATAACTTGGGCAAAATATATGAAATACTTTATGATTGATAAAAATCTTACTTCAAAGAAGTACTACTTTTTATATGTACAAAAAAGAGTAAAATTTAGAACCAATGTAATTAACCCTTCTTTACTTTAATCATTCAACAATCAAAGTCTAGCGGTTAGATTGGATCGGATTGAGTAGGTTCACTAAGGAGGATAAAACGCTTTCTATCAATATATTATTTATTCCAAGGATTTGAACCTGTAATATTTAGTTAAATGTAAAGAAATTTCAATTATTTTATCACATCAATCCCTCGGTAATATACAATAATATCTCTATGTATCTAAGAAACTATGAATTGAATGACCTAAGTCTCATGCTTAATATTGTATGTCCTTATAGCATTGACATCTCGATTATTCGTTGAAGTGTATTCACGTCAACTCTCTTGTTGAAAGACAATTTGATTACAAAGTACATAATTAATTAAAGAAAAGGTTAAAGAGTATTTGAAAGTAAAAAAATGTTCCATTAATAGCCAGAGAGAACCTAGAGGTGGTATTCGGTCCGGTGGCTGGCACCACTAAATGATTATAGTAATAGAAAATAGAAAAACCAATCATGAACAAAGCAAAGCTGGCATTCGGCCCCAATTTCTAACATTGAAAATATATAATAAAAGATAGATTCAACAATCATTAATGATATGGAAAATTCGACATGTTCTATATTCATTCTATATACATTATTTTCAACTCTTTTTTATATTTTTATGAGATACTTTTTTTCATTTCTCACTTTCAATACAGCTGTTGTGAATGGTTCTGCTGTGGCTACGAAGCCTTGACCAAACCTCCCATGTGCAACAGCCTACTTTTTTGTAGACATCCAAAGTGACATACTGACTTATTTTTCATTAAGAATACATTACTTTGAGATATTAATTACATAATAATAAGGCCAATAGAGATGTATTTTTCCACTTTTGTCAACGCATTAAATTCTCATTTACTGCACATATTAGTGTTCACCATACTGCACATTTTTAACGAATAATCAAACACTTTTTTTGGTTCTTACAGGAAAAAAGTCAAACTCCATTTGCGACTCATGTGGAGAAGAAATAAAAGAGAAGGCTGAATATAAAACACAAAAGGGGAGGAGTGAATTGGATCCCCTTTTAAGTTATTAGTCCATTATAAGGTGAATCCTAGATGAGTGACAAGTTTGTCTGCAAGAAAATTGTTAGTGCAATCTCTTTTAAAGTAGAAGTAAAGGATAAATATAAAATACTGAATGTAAAGAAAGATACAATAATTTTATACGAATTCAATTCATTGATGTAGTGTGTAATTCAGTACGCTTGGGTTACAAGGATTCTCTCAGATTTTGATCGTGAACTAGGTTATAAGTTCCTGTGGTTTCCTTTTCTTTGCCTTTTTTTTTGGGGGGAAAAGTACATGCATGCCCATAGGAGCAAACTATTTATAACTAAATACCCTTTTACAAAAAAAATATCCCCTAACTAATTATAGAAAATGCCTCATTTCCTTGAAGCTATTTAGCTCCCTTTTTATTATTTTTCTTTTTTATTTCTCTACTTCTTTTCTTTTTGCTCCTTTTTTTTCTAGTTTTTTTTTCTTTATTTTTTTTATGTTTCTTTGTGCATTTTATTTTTTCTCTATGTTATTTTTTATTTGCTTTTTACACCATAATCTAATTCATCCTCAATTTTGACTCTCTGTTTTTTCTCTTTTTATTTTTATTTCTACTTCTTATTTTTTTTCCTCCTTTATTGTTCATTTATTTTGTTCACAAATCATGTCATTTTTAATTTTCTTCTTTCACTATAATCAATTTTGGCTTCATTCTTAATTCTTTTATTTTTATTTTTTATTTCTTGTTTATTTTAAATTTTTATTTTTTTCTTTCATAATATATTTTTTATTAATGATTTTTTGCCCCTTTTTTTTTTATATATATATAACAACAAAAGACAACTGATAGTAAATATTTATCCATATTTTTATTTTTTTTCATTTATTTCTTTATTTTTTAATTTCCCCCACTTCTCTTTCGTTCATTTATCTATTTTCCTCAATATACTTTCTTTGTACCATAATCTAATTTCATACTCAATTTTAGCTCCTTTCTTTTTATTTTTCTGTTATATTTTATTTATTTATTATTTTTCTAAAAGAAATTATTTCTTTTATTTATTTTCATAATCTAATTTCATTCACACTCATTGAAATCTGCTTCAGGCCTTCATTCTGACACTTTTTAGTCCTCCGTGATACCATCACAATATATCTATATGCTGACATAGTATCATAGAGAATTGCTTCAGCCCTTCATTGAGATACTCCTTAGTATACCATCACTGTATATCTAGAAACTAGCATAGTATCATGGAGGATTGATTCAATCCGTCAATGAGACACTCCTCAGTATATCATCACATATATTTATATGCTGAGATGGTATCATGAAGGACTATTTCAGTCCTTCAATAAGATACTTTTCAGTCCTCCATGATATCATCATAGTATATCTATATACTGACATGACATTATCCTTCAATGAGACACTACTCAATCCTCCATGATAGCATCACAATATATCGATATATTGAAATGGTATCATCCATCAATGAGACTGTCCTCAGTTCTCTATGATACCATCACAATACATCAATATATTGGCATGGTATCATGGATAACTGTTTTAGTCCTTCAATGAGACACTATCCAGTATACTATCACATCATATCTATATACTGACATGATATCATGGAGGACTACTTCAGTCCTTCAATAAGACACATTTCAATCCTTCATGATACCATCAAAGTATATTCATATACTATCATGATATCATTGAGGTTTGCTTCAGGCCTCAATGATACCATCACAGTATATTTATATACTGTCGTGGTATCATTGATGTCTGCTTCAGTCCTTAGTGAGACCTCTATGATACCATCATAGTATATTTATATATTGACATGGTATCATGGAGGAATATTTCAGTCTTTCAATGAGACACTCCTTAGTATACCAACGTAGTATATCTATATACTGGAATGGTATCATTCACCAATGAGATAATCGTTAATCTTTTATGATACCATCACGATATATCTATACGTTGGCATGGTATCATGGATGACTGTTTTAGTCTTTCAATGAGACATTACTCAATTTACTATCATAATATATCTATATAATGACATGGTATCATGGGGGACTACTTCAGTCCTTCAATAAGACACTTCCCAATCATTCATGATACCATCACGGTATATTCATATACTATTATGGTATCATTGAGGTTTACTTTAGGCCTCAATGATACTATCACAATATATCTATATACTGTCGTGGTATCATTGGCGTTTGTTTCAGTCCTTTTAGTGAGACCTCCATAATACCATCACATTATATTTATATAATGTCATGGTATCATTGAGGTATGCTTCAGTCCTTTATTTTTTAGTTTTTTTTTAATATTTTGATTAATCTAAAAATAGTTAGATAATACCTTTATCTTTATATTTTATTTTATTTTTCAAAAGAAGATAATATAACCAAAAATAAAAATATTTATTTTTACTAATTTAGATTTTATAAAATAAATTAGTAAATTTAATATTCTTTTTGATTACTTCTTATTGTAGTCTAATTAATTATTTAATTTTTATATTTTATTAATTAAAAAATAACTAATTATTATATTTATTTTTATATTTAAATAAAATAAACTAACAAAAAAGGAGAAATAATGAAAAAAAAGTAAAATAAAAAAGAAAAAAATAAATAATAAAATTATTACCAACTTATATCTCTAATAAATATAAAAAAGATAAAACAATAAAAATAATAAATGAGAAAAAGACAAAAAATTAATAAACGAAAGGACAAAAGCAATTAAAGAAGGAATAAAAACAATAAAGAAAATGACATCTCAATAAATGAAAGCACAAAATAAAATAAAAATAAAGAAGTAATATTGCTTCAGGTGCAAAGGGGATTAAAAGAAAGAAGCAATATTGCTTCACGTGCAAAGGGGATTAAAAGAAAGAAGCAATATTGCTTCACGTGCAAAGGGGGTATGCGGGTAATAAGTTTGCAGCGCATGTGTATTGCTGAAATTACTTTGGAAGGGAGCATTATAGTGTAATTACTTTAGTTTATGGTCTATTTAATGTACTTTTTCCTTCTTTTTTTTAGCTAAAATGACCATGAACCTTATTTATTCAAATCAACAAAGAAGTCCAACAAAAAAACAAAACAAAAGCGGCCCAAAACAAAATAAAAAGGCACTAAAGCAACAAAAATATCAGTCTTCTTTTGACATTTAGAAAGTTCAGACAATGTTTTTCATTCTTCGGCAGTGCTTTGACTCCATTCTCCAACGATGCTCTATCATCCTTGAACTCTGGGGATCTGGACAAAAGTGTTGAGCTACTATTTAGATTAACAACCTTCTGAGATAAGAGTTTCATACTAATGACCTCGAATGACCTTTTCCCCCGGTGAGTTTGCCTAGTCTTCACTCAACCTTCTGAGATAAGAGTTTCATACCAATGACCTCGAATGACTTTTTAACCGGTGAGTTTGCCGAGTTTTCACTTTCTTTATTTCAGACTCCGATCTACTGATAACGACATTTGTTTTGCTAGGAACATCCTTGCTTTGGTATGATTCACCTCAAGTCATCTAAAATTCTCACGAATGCTGTGTAATCAAAACCAAGGAAGACCCGCTTCAAGCTTTAAGGTATGACAAATTTAACAGAGCAAATTAATGGATTACAATCATTGTAAATCCTCAAACAAATATTGCCTTACCTTTCTCAGATTTTTTTTATTGTAGCTGATATTATGAATCTTGTTCCCACTCCAAAGTTGTATATATACATGTAATCAGTCCAATACTTAATACATATAATTTTTCTACTTCACTTAGATCTTATTATGGTATTAGAGCCTCTTCAAAACTCAAACGAGTGAATTCCATTTGATCCTTTCTCTTTTTCCCCCCTCTTCTAACTGATCTATCTTCCTTGTTGATTCATGGAAGAGATACAAACTTCAGCCACCAATACATCATCCTCTACCCCTTCAATGTTGGTCAATTCAACCACGCAAATTATCAACTTCAATCCCTCTTCCCAACTGCCTATCAAACTCTCTGGCAGCACCAACTTTGCAGCATGTAGGGCTCAACTCCCTACTCTGTTATGTGGCTGATTCTAGGTTATCTTGATGGTTTTGTTCCTTGTCTAACTGAAATTATCACACAAGGAAATCAATAAGTTGCTAACCTATTGTTTAGAACTTGGTTTCATCAAGATAATCTTATTCGAAATGCTTTACTTGCATCCGTAGATCCAACTATTGCACCATCAGTAACTAATACTGTAATTTCCAATCAAGCTTGGGATGAGTTGCACACTGCTTATGTAAATAAGTCACAGACTCATATTTATAGTCTCCGCGATTCTCTTGTCAAAGTCACTCGAGACTCCAAGTCTATTTATGAATATCTTCGTGAGATACGCTCAATTTCTAATGAACTTTCAATAGTAGGATTTCCAATAGTAATTCAAAACTTGTGGTCACAATATTAAGCGGTTTGGGACCTGAATATCGCGCCATCAGTGCAGCCATTCATATTCATGATTCTCTGATTTCCTATGAACAACTTTATGACGAGCTTACTGACTATGAGATTTTTCTCAAACATGAGATCAGAAGAAAATCTCCCTGACCATTACTGCTCAAATAGCCCAATGTACCAGTTTTACGACCAACCAAAATGGGCACAAATAGAACTCGAGGCAAGAACAACAAAACTGACATTCTAACCAAGTTACCAACAGATCTTATCCACAACAAACGCGTCCTCAACAACCTCAACAGATTCAAGTTCAATGCCAACTTTGCGATAAATTTGGCCATGTAGCACGAGTTTATAGATCCAGATCTCACAACCACTTTGAAGCAAAAGCTCACTTTACTGCCTCTAGAACATCTCAAGGCTCTACAGCTCCATGGATCCTTGATACAAGAGCCACGCATCATATTACAAATGATGCTCAAAATCTGATGCCATCCAAGTTTTCATCTTCATTAGAAAGTACATCTAGGCTTTTTAGCTACTTTAAGTAGAGAAATAAATCTAATGTACATCTTTTGACAAAATGAGCCTCAAGGAGGCTAATACCACACCTTCGAATAGATGGACTTTAGCTAAACCTTCTACTTTTGATAACTTTCATGGATCTTTGCTGTAGTGACTGATGGACCTGTATGTTTGATAATGTAATTGCTATGGTTGAGATTTGAATGACTTGTGGCTTATTTTTGTCATCTTGTGTTTGATTCTCTCTTGTATGAATTATGCATTACTTAACTTGAGAGTATGTAAGCTGTATAAGCTATTTGTTCTGATCTGGACCTTTGTATTTCAGTAGCTTAATTTTAGGTGTAGTATTACTTGCCTATCTTGAATTAAGATCTTCTTCGCCCCTGTTGGTAGCTCCTGATAATGATTGTATTTTACATGAGTACATGTAAAACTAAAATTTTTGTCAGACTAAAAAATTAGCAAATGTGTTTCCTTCTCTGTAGGAATAGTTTATGTTGTTCTATACCCTTTGCCTCCATATTCTAATCCTTCTAATTTTCATGCTGAAGTCCCGTGAACAGTCCCACTCCCCTTTCACTATCTTTTTTAGGGCTAGCAAATCAGTTTCAAGGATTAGAGGTAGTAGTTACTTCTCTACACAACACTCCACTCCATCTAACATTGCACTAGTCTGCATGTAAGCTAGAAGTATCCTCAATCTGTTTAGCATTTGCAAAGATTAGATTTCATCCAGCACCCCTCATGCAAAAGGTAGTGGTGCTTGGTCCAGGTTTGACCCTATAAGCACCATCTGAATTGTATTTAAACAAGGACAAACATGGCCTCCTCCAACTAACAGGCTCAACTTTAATATGTGGTGTATACCCTTCCAAACATTGTACCAGCAAGGGCCATTTCCAGGGTAAATTCTTCATCCAAGGGTACAATAGTTTAGCCAAATTATAGAGATTTTGGCTAATGTCATTAATCACCCTCCCCACAGACATATGTTTATCATGAATAATGATATTTTTATTTTTCCACGAATACAAACAAATCATTGTTGGTGTAGCTTGCATGATAAGCTTAATCTTTGATATGCAATCTGTGTTCCACCATTAGTATATGGCTTGTTAAGTGTGTATGAAAAGGCATGCTACTCCAGGAGCCTTAGCAAAGAAATCTCAGACTCTCCTTGTTTCCCCTGTGACAAAAAGGTGATGAACTATTTCTTGATGTGGTGTCTGGCAACATCTGCATCTAGAAACTAGATTAATATCATTCCTCATTAGTATCTCATCGACTAAAATTTTAAATTTCCACAATCTCCATAGGAAAAAATTGATCTTGTAAGGCACTCCTTTGCTCCAAATCTTCTTCAAATTGTTATTTTTGTCTCATCAATTTCTAGACACTTTCTACTATAAATTTTTCACTACCAGTGGACATCCAAAAAGGGTAATCCCATAAACCTGCATTGTGATTGATAAGTAGGTTGTTCTGAACATGATCCACTATCTCCTCCGGAAGATGTAGTAAAATAATGGGCGCTACTATCCCAGCTCGAATCCATCCAGATTCTATTGATCATATCCCCTTCCCAACAGATCTATTGTCCACTAGGGAATTCCAAACAAAGAGTCTGTATGTCTTCCAGTTCCTATCCTGCATAAAATACTCCAAGTCCTCTAGTCTCTCATTGATAGGAAAATTTGTATCCACGACAAATCTTAGAGCCCCCAAGTATGGTCCAATTGTTTCCAAGTGTGGGAAGAGCCAGCAATTGGTTCCCACCAAATTTCTTGTTCAACTTCTTCCCTTGATTCCAACATCCTTTTCCATATCTATGAGCCACCTTTTCATTGAACTTCTATTGGAGTGAGTTTCTTGTAATACTCAATTAACATGTAGTTGATCCATATGATCTTGATGTTCTACTATGGTTTAGCAAACATAAGTTTAGAAACATCAAAGAGTGATCTAAATTCCACTCCAGCTTTTTCTTTGGGATAACAGATCTTTAGCCAAGCAACCTAGTGTTTACTCTTGCCTTCTTCTTAGTCCTACACAAAAATCTATTAAAGATTTTGTGTAGTTAATGTATGATAAACTTTGGAGGAACTACAACTGAGAGAAGGTAAAGTGGCATGCTTTGGAGAACACTATTGATCAGTATTGCCTTTCCTTCAAATGAAAAAAGTTTACCCTTCCAATTCTGTAATATTTCTTCACTTTTATGAGAAGATCATTAAAATTAGCTTTCTTATTACTTGCATGGGTAATTGGATATCCCAAGTACATAAAAGGGAACTGTCCCATGTTAAATCTTATACAAGTCCTTGATCTATTAAATTCCTTGTCACCTTCTTATACATGTAAAAGAAGTTTTTATTCTCGTTGATTAATTGACGAGATATTTGCATAGTCTTTTAGGAATTTCATTACTAATTTCAAAGATCTTTTATCAGCTTAAGTGAATATAATTACATGATCAACATAAGCTAGATGATTCAAATTACTAGTTTACTTAGGCACCACATAGCCTTTATAATAGTTTTCCTCAAACAAGTTATTTAAATCCCTTGAGAGTGCCTCCACTGCTAAAATGAATAAAGCTGGAGATAAGGGGTCACCTTGATTTACTCATCTTGAGGAGTGGAAGAAATTATGCAACTGTCCATTTAGTCGTATAGAGTATCAATTGTTGGTCACTAGTCTCCAGATCATATCTATAAATCTTTCTTTAAAGCCCATCTTTCTCATAACTTTGGTTAGGTGTTGCCAAGAGACTCTATCATAAGTCTTGGTCATGTCAAGCTTTATGACTACATTAACTGGCTTATCCCTCATCCTTATATCCCCTATAATCTTTTGAGTAAGCAGAATCTATTATATTCTACCTTTGACAAAACCAGATTGAGTGAGATTAAAGATGGTTGAAAACCTTATAATATATCATGAATCATCCTGAAGATAACTTTGTTGATAATATAAAGTTAATGAGGCTAATGGGTTTGAGGTCTGAGAAAGTCTCAATCTGTGACTTTTACAGTAGTAACACGAGATTAGTGTGAGTTATTTCCTTAGGTAATGTAGGCCCACAAAAAAATCTTTCACTAATTCAAATACATCTAGGCCCATAGTTTCCCAGCAGTACTGATAAAATAAGGCTAGTAGACCATCTTGTCCATAAGCACTTGAACCACTTAGGTTAAACATTGCTTTGGTAATTTCTGCAAAAGAAGGAGCAACACACATGTTGATGTTTTCCTCTGTTGTGACCATAGCTGGGATGTGCTCCAGCAGACTAAAATCTGCACCTTTTGCTCCTTGTTTAAATTGACTCTGATAAAATTGATTTTCTTCCTCTGCTATTTGATGCCTGCCTTCTGTCAAGTTTTCACTAGAACCTTTGATTCTATTTATCTGCAATCTTTTCCTCCATTCTTTCACCAAATTGTGAATTTTTTTTGTATTCCTATCACCTCCTTCAAACAAAGTAGCCCTTATTTTTTTATATCCAGAACTCCTCTTTATAGTGTAGATACTTCTTTAGTTCTACATGTACAAGATGAAGAGCTGCCCTGTTGCCTTAGGAAGGCTTCTCCTCAAACACTGCCCTATTGCCTTGGGAAGGCTCCTCCTCAAACAATTGTTCTTTAATATTAACAATGTCTTCCCTAATGATGAGTTGTTTAAAGATGTCTCCATAGGTCTATTTTCTTCATGAAGATAAGGCCTTATTGACATTCATTTTCTTATGTTTAAACCTCCAGAAAGAATTGCCACTTTCACTTGTATGATGATACGCCCAAATTACACATCCTTTTAGAAGCGTAAACGGTCGCTATTCAAATATAGAACCCAACGAAGGTTGGGATCGATCCCACAGGGAATATGGTAGGACTATGGTTGATTAGTGTTTACTTGCACTGTTAGCCATTTATTTCCCTTCAAAGGGGGCATTTTAAGTAACAAGATTAATAGTGACTTAGATTTGTAACAAGTAACAGTTGTTAGTTTCAACAGTTGTTATCAATAAGAGAAGTGACTAGGGTAGTGTTCCCCATGAGATCATAACTTAGTAAGGCATTTGTACTTAGTAAACTAGATTGGTGCTTAGCATGCAAAATCGGTAAGTTAGGTTTACCTAAATCCTTAGTCTGGTAGATAGATGAATTTCATCACAGGCCTTGGTTCAGTCGTGGATGTGTGAATTACTAATCCTTACTCTGGATCCCAGATTAGCTATTCCCAGACAAGGTCAAGCTATTAGATGAGGGTTGATAGCCTCAAATCTCCATTGTTGAACAACCCTTTTACCATCCATTACCTCCTTGGTCCGGCAAGTAAGGATAAGACGAGTTCTAACATTGGCCACCATTAAAAAGCAATCAAAACAAAGGGAAGAACAATACATGCATAAACATCGCCCTAGAATTACCAAGTACTTTGCCTACTTTGTTAATCCTTCATGGTTCCCACAACCCTAGTTGTGGATTTTGCTACTCATGTTTATAAGTAAACAATTAATGGTTGTTGGAACAATCATCAGTAGATACTTACAATGAGAAGTAAAGAAATCTGAAAACTTGAAGAAAGTATCAAGAACACTTCAATTAATCAAAGACAATCTTTAATCGCAAGAACTTATGTAATAAAGTCAAACAAATGTAACAATGTAGTGCTTGTACGAAAATAATGAGTAACAATCAAAAATAAAACCTAAGGGGAAATATTTATAGATAAAAAGACCAAATCCTAACTATTCTGGGAGAAGCTGGATGCGGTACTATTGATGGGATGCCCCACGGGCCGTCATGGATGTGATGGGCGTCGTGGGTGCCCGTCGGGCCCCTTCAAGTCTTGGTCTCAATTCCCTGCCTCAATTTCACGGGCTGAGGTGATGGGACGTCATGGCTGCGACACCCGTCATGGCCCTCTCATCGGCTACAGTTAGCTGCTTTCAAAACTCGCTGCCTTGTTTCCACGGGCAACATCGATGTGGCATCGTAGTTGTCACGGGAATCATAAATGCCCGTTGCCCTATCTTAGCTCCTTGCATTTTATCTAGATCATATGACGGGCCCTGCGATGTCCCGTCATGTCCTTCATGGACGTCGTGGAAGCCCGTCAGGCTCCAATGCCTTAGCTTCTCCTGCTGCCTCATTCAGACGACTTGTCTCACGGGCCGTCGTGGGTGTGACACCCGTGGTGGCTTGCTTTTGCCCAAAAAACTGCAAGAACTTTGGCATTTTCATCTTTTAAATACTTTTCCTTGTACATGTAACAAACGATATTAAATCCAACAAAATATACTTAAGAACTCCAAAAAATCCTTAGTTTTAAGCGTCGAAAGTGCCATCAAATCCTGGTACATCAACATCCTCAACTTAGAATGTTTGTGTGTCCTCAAGCAACAAATGAAAAAAAAACTAAAAATGACACTTAAGTAGAAGGAAACCAGAAACTACAATAGCAACATGATTCATTAACCTCTAAAACCTTAGAATAGAACCCACTCCTTAACAGCTTCACAAACTAGTGCATTTTATCAAGTTATCAAAACAATGCAAGACAGTTCCACGAGTGATAACACGATATTCATGAGTAAGCTAGCATACACAATAGACATTCAAAACAAGTAATTAGTAATCGCAGTCTATTCTAGTGCCCTCACAACAAAGAAGTCCCGAATCACACAGAATATTCATTGAACAAACAGGGACTGGGAATCCGCTCACTCTCACAAAGAAGTTCGAGCTGCACATGTACAATACCATAGGCTTGCCCTTATTTTCTATGCTTAGGATATCAAACAGTTCAGTTAGTATCACTAGGATTTTGTTAGGCTTGTAATGTTGGCTTAGGGACGGAAATGGTACATTTGGGTAAATAGTGACTATGCCCTCCTTGAGACTACAATTACTTCTTTATTTTCTTCACTTTTTAGGACTTACAGTTTTCCTCCCTTATTCTCCTTTCTTTCAAACCTTTTTACTTTTATCAAGCTTTGGGTGTGGCTTCTGTTGCATTTTTGCACTTTTCTTTTCATTCATATCTTTCTTTCTTTTCTTTTTCTTTTTAACACACAAACCACACCCAGTTTCCTTCTTTCTATAACTAACCCACTCTTTTCATACCCAATCACTTCCTACTTACCCCCACAGTAGCCACCCTCAACTCAGGCTAAAATCCTAAGTTAAGGTGCACAATGTCCAATGAGGGACCAAGGCCAAAACAGAGACTTATAGGAAACGGGGAAGGTGAATAGGCTAACAACAAAAAGGTTCAACTTTAGGCTTAAATTCAGGGATCAAAGGGATTATTTTTCACTTGGTAGGTCATTTGGCTGAAGTAGACTAATTCAAAAATGGCCTATGATCCTATCCTAACTAACCCATTCTACAACCACAACATGATCAACCATGCAAATTCTAGATTGCACAGTACAACAAGAACAAATACTAAGCAGCTCACTTCACACATGGCACAGAGTTTAGACTGCAGATTAGCTAACTATAGGTTCATGCTTTAGCTTAAGCTACTTATCTTAGTTATATACATGCTGTTATTTACAGATCCATCAAGGTCAGTTCTAACACCTTACTGCACAAAATTTGGAGGGGTCTCCATTTTTTTGAATCAAAAATCAAACCATGGATACATTCAGTTTCTAATTCACTTCTACAAACACACATCCTATACTAAACATGCCGGTTCAACAGAAATTAAAAGTCCTTAGCAAAAGAACACAGGCAAGAAAACCCCAAGGACGCAGATACCATAGAGATACCCTCATGGGTTGCCTTTCATGTAGCGCTTGATTTAACTTTGCGGCACGACGCGAGTGTTTTGGCTACTCAGACTTCGCCAAAACACTCTACAAAAACAAACCAGATGACCACAACTGCCCCCACCCCATCTAAAATGCTGTGCATTGTCCCCAATGCATTAAAAATAGTAAAACTAGGGATATAAGGCATACCTGTGGTGCCTAAGCGTGGTCATCGAGTGTAGTAGGAGTTGGGCCCGATGGATCGGTGACCCTAGTCTTCTCGCCAACAGAGGATGCCTCTGCATACCTCTCACCAATATCATCAGCTGCCCAAACAACATCAACATCACCAACTCCTACAATGGGGTCTAAAAAATTTTCCTTTGTCACACGGCGACACCACTTGCCGATCCACCGGTCCCAATACCATCCAATCGAATTTGTTGTGTAGCTAGAGACTCTTTCTCTTCTTGTCTCCTCTCTTTATTAGCCTTCTTAGACTCTATATACTCCTTCTCTTTCTGGAATTTTGGACTCAAAGAAGCATCACCTTCTGGAACATTCTTGTCTTTTCTTTTCCTCTTTTTCTGAGGCTCCGAGGACTCTTTGTCAGCCCCTTTTTCTGGTTCCTCTAGTGCTTCTTTTTCGTTTACCGGTCTAACTGGCTGAAGCTTGGGATCTACAAAGTCCCATAAGTTGAGCATAGTCTCCAAAGTAATCTATGGTAAGACTACTGGAGCCCTAGCCTGAGAAGGTAGGGTATTCTTCAATTGATCCACGTCGGCCCTAAGCTCCGCTATCTACCTTTTAAGTTATGTAAGCTCTACCACTCCTATTTCTTTCAGTTTATCATCCACCCTATCTTCCAGTGCGTCAATCCGAGCATTCACATTGAGAAAAGGTGCTATGGCTCTCTTAATTGATGCATTAACAATCGGCTGAAATTGCTCGGCAAATGTCTTCATTTGTCCTTTCAGCTCTATGGTCCTTTGGACTGTGTTGGCAAAATTTTCCAAATTAAAAGCAAAGATGGAGTCAGATTCTTCTGTTGAAGGTACTGCAGAAGAAGATGGAGCAACTGCGGTGTGCTCGGACTGGCTACCCTGTGAGGTGGGCATAGCCGTAGGGGATGCTGTTACCTCTGGAGTTGGTACATGTGCCTCTAGGGTGAGAGCCAGTGGTTCGGAAGTGCCTCTTATACCCAGCACTCTGGTCTCATCTTTGGACCTCTTCGGATGATGTGTCCATGCAGCTCGTTCAGCATAATCAATCCTTGCATACCTTAGGATATTAGCTTCCTCACACAGCTCAGTTATGAGGCAGGGGAATAGGTAGGATGAACTGATTTTGGTGAATCTGTTCCATATTTCTTCGACGATAATTTGACCAAAGTTTAGATTGTACTTAGACATCAAACTAGCCACTAGGATGGCCCGTTCAAAAGTCAGCTAATTATCGACACCTGTCGGCATGAGCCAGAGTCGCACCAGTGACCACCAGAATTTTGCCTCAAAAGATAGTGAAGCTTTAGTGATCTGCGGCTTGTCTTGATTGAGCCACTTTGGTGTCTCGATCATCGTCAGGCGCTTTGCCAACCACTTTGTCCATTTCAGCTCATTTTTAACCTGATAGTCATAGTCAAAGGTTTCCATGGTCACCACAAACTCAGGCTCAAAAAGAAATCTGTTTAGGGTTTCGCCCGAGATGTTGATTGGGACACCTCTTACCGGTATGCTCTCGAGAGCGGGAAAGTCTGCAATCTTATGGCCCTTTTTACATACACTTTCATGGATGTCCTGATAGTTTGCATAAAACTCTCTCACGAGAGTCGGTTGGAAATCTGGAAGTGGCTTACCAGTCCAGCCCAACTTGTAGTACCAAAAGTATTCATCAATCTTGGGGAAATTTTTAAGCTTGAATGGATCTATCCTCCATTCCTCAGTTATGGGTCATCTTAGATTTCCTCTTGTTGTTACCTCGAGGTCGTAATCATATATCTTCTTCGACCCTTCGACATTCCATCTAGCTCTCTCCCTAGAAAGTACCAGTGTTGCGCTAGGGCCAGACGAGGTGGGTAAAGAAGTCTCTCTTTCCAGAGTGGTGGTCTCTGTGTCCGAATCAACATCACCCTCTGCCTCTTTGGCTGAATTGTGCTCAGACCCTGAACCATCATCATATCCCGACTCAGTCCTGATTTCCATGCCACTAGAAATCTGGGTGACTATTTCTTGCCCCCTTTTGCTGATGGAGGAGCATGGTCGCTTTCCGCACTAGAGTCAGTTGAGCCAAAAGAGGAACCTTCCTTTTCTGCAGGTGCATTGTCTCCTTTCTCTTCGGACTGGGAAGGATTTACTATCAGCTTTCTTCTAGTTTTTCGGGCGAGTGGGATATTGTTTGAGTCAATCTTCTAAACTTTAGAATCAGATTGATCCTTTAGTCGAGATTGGACTGAAGTATCCTTTGCTTTCCGGGCCCTCCCTCATCGGGGTGGTGTTTTTGGAGCCATCAAGAACCTATGGGTAACCAACGTTAGCAACCAAAACCAAAAATACAAAACCAGTAAAATTTAACACTTAGAAAACTTTCAGACAAATTAGCCTTCCACGGGCGAAGGAGGTCTGACGACCCATTGCATAGGGTGTAGGAATAATACAGTGAGTTTTGTAGGTTAATCTATCCTCCCACGACCCTGTGCCACGGGCATATGAAGTCTGATGTCCCATGGGATAGGGCATCAGAGCAAGAGTATGGAATTTTTAAGGACAACTGTCCTTCCATGGGCTCCTGCCATGAGCATGGGAGGTCTGACGTCCCGTCGGATCGGGCGTCAGATCTAGCCAGAAGCTTTTCAAGACCTGGACCATTTCCAAAGCCCTGACTGATGCCCATCGTGCCTCAGACGGCCCGTCTGCTAGCCCGTGGGATCCAGTCAGGCACACAAAAATATTTCTCTCCCTCAATCTTTTACTTAGTACCATTTCCTCATCACCCAACACACACATAATACATTAACAATAATAATCATCAATCCTTACCCCAAAACCAGACTCACAACCCTAATTTCCATTTTAAACTTCAGATAATCAATTGCATACCAAAACATAGTTCAAGTCAAGGGTTTGTAACTTTCTTTACCGTTACTAACAACCTAGTTGCTTTACTACAAACTCATAGACATTAACACACCAAGAGACGATTTAAACACCATGAGAAAGTGAACTTACTCTTGGTATTTTCACAAAGTTTGAAGAAACTTGAGTCTTCGGTATTGAACTTGCTAGATAATGCTAGATATTTTGAAGATTATAGGGAATGTGATTAGACGCACCTCAAATCGTGGGGGTGATTTCTTTTGATTGTGGGTTGAGAGAATTTTGGGGATTTGATTTGTGGAGGGAGAGAGTAACGTGTAGGAGAGAATTTGACCACAATTTGATTGAGGTCAAAATTTTAATCGACGAGGGGAAAAGGGATTGAGGTTCTGGGTCGGATCGGGTCAAAAGGTTAAACCAAATCAAAATATTGACCTACTTTGAATGACCTAGACGATGGGCCACGCGATGCCTGTTGGGCTTGCGATGGCCTATAGAGCTTTACTCACCTGGGCGTCTGAAGCTGATTTCCCACGCCCGTCGAGGCCATGACGGCCCATCTCATGGGATGTGGGAATGAGCCTGTGGCTCCATGCATCTATGTTAGTGGCTTCACGCCTATCCCCACACCCATCGGAGCCACGACGGCCCATCATGTAGGGCATGGAAATGGGACAGACCACAATTTCCTCCATACTTAGCATATTTTCGGCTTAGATACCTTAGTCCCACGGGCGTGGCACCTGCGATGGACCGTCTTCGAGCTCGTGGGACCCCTTTTTACCTGCAGTTCTTGCACTTATGTGTTCATCTCTCCACTTTCTGCAGATTCAACACACATTAGTCCATGGGTTTCCTCCCATGAAACGCTTGATTTAACATCGCGGCATGACACGGGTGTTTTGGATACTGAGACTTTGCCAAAACACTCCACAAAAACTAAAAGTCCAACTAAAAATAAATCAAAACAAAATCCCATGGGTTGCCTCCCATGCAGCGCCTGATTTAACGTCGCGGCACGACGCTTGTTGCTTGATTAATTAGACTTCATCAAGCTCCTTGGGTGGGATAAACTCATCAAGGCTCCAGGCTTCAATCGTTTTGATCTCCTCAGCTGTACTAAAATAAGCTTTAATCCACTGTCCATTAGGCTTGAACCTTTTTACTTCATGTTCAAGTTCAACGGCCCCATGAGGAAGCACTTGTACCACCTTGAATGATCCAATCCACTTGGACTTCAACTTGCCAGGAAACAAGCAAATTCTAGAATTGAAAAGTAGGACCAAGTCATCTGGCTGGAAGTTTCTCTTTTCTATCTTTCGGTCGTGATACAATTTCATCTTCTCTTTGTATAAGGCTGAACTCTCATATGCATTCAGGAGGAACTCATCCAACTCATTCAATTGCCCAATCCTCTGCAGTGATGCTTCCGACCAATCCAAGTTCAACTTCTTCAATTCCCACATAGCCTTATGCTCCAACTCAACCGGAAGATAGCATGACTTACTAAACACAAGCTGATATGGGGACATACCTATTGGGGTCTTGAATGCAGTTCGATATGCCCAAAAATCATCATCTAACTTTCAAGACCAATCATTTCTATTTGCATTGACTGTATTGGACAAGATTGACTTAATTTCACGGTTGGAGACTTCCACTTGCCCACTAGTCTAGGGATGATAGGGCGTTACAACATTATGCTTCACTCCATATTTCTCTAGTAAAGTGCGGAACAACATGTTGCAAAACTGAGAGCCTCCATCACTAATGATTGTCTGTGGTGTACCAAATCTGGAGAAGATGTTCTTTTTCAAGAACGTTGTTACACACTTACCCTCATTACTGGGAAGCGCTACCACATTCACCCACTTTTATACATAGTCAACATCTACCAATATGTACCGGTTTCCATTAGACAACACAAATAGGCCCATGAAGTCAATACCCCAAACGTCAAACAACTCAATCACAAGGATGGGATTAAGAGGAAGCTCTTGCCTCCTTGATATACCTCCTCCCCTTTGACATCTGCTGCAAGCCTTAGCAAACTCATGGGCGTCCTTGGGAATAGTTGGCCAATAGTAGCCGCATTGTAAAATCTTGTGCGCAGTCCGAATACCACTATGATGACCCCCAACAGGGGATGAATGGCAAGCCTCTAGTATCTCCATCATCTCGGCTTTGGGAACACATCTATGGATGATAATATCAGCACACACGCGGAATAAAAATGGCTCCTCCCAGAAATACTACTTGACATCAGACATGAATTTTCTCCTTTGATGAACAGATATATTAGGAGGCACCAAGTCACTTGCTAAATAGTTGGCAAAATCTACAAACCATGGGATCAAATCTTGAGAGGCAGCCAATACTTGTTCATCAGGAAACCAATCATCTATCTCATGCTCATCATTCAGCTTCAACATTGCCTCTTCTTCTAGTCTAGACAAGTGGTCTGCTACCTAATTTTCTGTGCCCTTTTGGTCCTTGACTTTAAAGTCAAACTCTTGTAGCAGCAACACCCATCTAATCAGCCTCAGCTTAGCATCCTTTTTCACCATGAGGTAACGAAGAGCTGCATGGTCAGTATGTACCACTACCTTGGTGCCAAGCAAGTAAGATCTGAACTTCTCGAACGCAAAGACCACATCAAATAGCTCTTGTTCAGTTACAATATAATTCTTTTGAGCCGGGTTAAGTGTTTTGCTAGCATAGTATATAGGATGAAGAATCTTTTTACGCCTTTAGCCCAGGACTGCTCCTAGTTCCACTCCACTAGCATCGCACATAACCTCAAAAGGTGAGACCAATCAGGAGAAATAATGATGGGGGCTGAGACCAACTTTTCTTTAAGGCACTCGAATGCCTTCAAACAAGCTTCATCAAACACAAACTTTAACTCTTTCTCCAACAATTTGCATAATGGATTAGCAATTTTGGAAAAGTCCTTGATAAACCTCGTATAGAAACCAGCATGCCCCAAAAACTTCGAATCCCCTTCACAGAAATTGGTGGAGGCAATTTTTCAATCACCTCAATCTTCGCTTTGTCGACCACAATACCCTTCTTGGAGATTCGATGGCCAAGCACTATACCCTCTTTCACCATGAAGTGACATTTTTCCCAATTTAGCACTAGGTTGAATTCTTCATATCTTTTCAGCACACAACTCAGATGTTCCAAACAATCTTCAAAAGAGTCACCCACTATCGAAAAATCATCCATAAATACCTCTATAGTATCCTCCACCATGTCTGAGAAAATGGACATCATACAACGCTGAAATATTGGTGGTACATTGCATAAACCAAAAGGCATCCTCTTGAAAGCAAATGTCCCATATTGACAGGTGAAAGTGGTTTTCTCTTGGTCTTTAGGAGCAATCGAGATCTAATTGTATCTTGAATAACCATCAAGAAAACAATACCATCCTCTTCTAGCAAGATGATCTAACATCTGATCCATGAACGACATTGGAAAATGGTCCTTCTCAGTCCAAGCATTCAGCTTCCTGTAATCCATGCATATGCGCCAGCCTGTGACTGGCCTCATCAGAATCAACTCATTCTTTGCATTTGGGACTACAGTAATCCCACCTTTCTTTGAAACACACTAAACCAGGCTCACCTACTTGCTGTTCGCAATAGGGTAAACCACACCTACATCCAGCCACTTAATAATCCCCTTCTTGACGACCTCTTGCATAGGCTGATTCAACCTACACTGGTGCTCAATACTCGGAATGCAATCTGGCGTGAACTAAATTTTATGTGTACAGATTCGAAGTGGAATCCCAATAATGTCTGCGATGGTCCAACCAATGACCCTCTTAAACTTCTTCAAAACATAAATCAAAGCTTCAACATGCCCTTCAACTAAGTCTGCAGCAATAATAACTGGCAAGGTCTTATTTTCTCCTAGGAAAACATACCGAAGATGAGATGTAAGCGCTTTAAGCTCCAAGACAGGAGGCTCCTCAATAGATGGTCTGGCAGGCGGTGTCTGTCTGTTCTTCAAGTCCAAATCAAGCTTCTTTGGAGCATAGGTATAAGACCCCATACCTACAAGTTCTTCAACCATATCATCATACTCTTCAATCTCATCTCCATCAAAATTCATAATTACAGCTGCTAATGCCTCAACACCAAGTCTCTTCACAATGGCACAATAGTTGATCCTCATTAACCACATTAATAACGGAAATCACTCACATGTCATCATGATGCTTCATGGACTGGCAGATATTAAACGTATCTATCTTATCATTCAACCTGAACTTCATCTGCCCAGACTCTAAATCAACTAATGTCGGTCCAGTAGCAAAGAATGGTCATCCGAAGATGATAGAAACCTCAAAGTCCACCTCGCAGTCAAGAATTACAAAGTCCGCAGGGAAGATAAAAGTATCAACTTTCACAAGCACATCATAGAGAATTCCTACAGGCCTTTTCACGGTGCAATCTGCCATAAGAAACTGCATTATAGTCACTTTGGTGGCTCCCAAGCCCAACTATTTAAACACTGCTAGTGGCATTAGATTAATACTAGCACCCAAATCACACAACGCCTTAGCAAAGTAGAATGCTCCAATCATGCAAGGAATAGTGAAAGCTCCAGGATCTTCCTTTTTCTGCACCAAAGAATGGGAGGCTATTGCACCACAATGGTGCAGATTATCAGCTGGCTCCAAACTCAGCGTTCTCTTCATAGTCACTAGATCCTTCATGAATTTAACATATCCAGGCATCTACTCCAATGCTTCTGCTAAAGGAATATTGACTGAAAGTTGTTTTAGCATGGATATGAACTTGTGAAATTTGCCATCCTCGACCTCTTTCTTCAATCTCTGTGGGCAAGGTGGAGGATGTAATGGCATGAGATTCAAGATCGGTGCAACCTCTTTGTTCTTTGCTTTCAACTCAGAAGACTTTCTCTCACTTGGCCCTTCACCGCTATCCTTTTCCTCAGAATCAACCATAATTTTAGCATCATCCTTCTTAGACTCAGCCAGCTCATCAATAACTATAGGCATAGGAGGGTCAATAGTCTATTTTCTACTTTGGGTAGTCACAACCATAACCTATCGATCATTCTTCAGATTCTGAATGGTGTCACTTGGGAGAGTGCCCTATTGACACGGATTTATGCTAGTAGATATCTGGTGTATCTGGATCTCAAGCTGCTTTATGGAAACAGAATAGGACTCCACTCTCTGACTAATACCTGTAAGGTCAGCTCGTATTTATTTAATGTTTTCCTCCGTAGAATCAACCTTTTGAAACACTTTGTTGAGCAGCTCCCTCATGGTTGGTTATTCATGCCTATCCTCGCAATTTCTAGGAGGGACATACAGACCACTTCTATCATTCTTGTAGCCATCCTTTTTTCTGCCAGTCACCATCCCTGTCTCTAGCTCTGCTCCTATCTCTGTAGCCGGACCGATTGTATTGGTCATCTCTATTCCTATTTCGACCTTGATTCCCTTAGCTAGAGGCCCGAAAACTCGCTCCTTGATCATTCAGATAACTAACCTCTTCATCAGATAAGTAATCATCTGGCCTTGGTGCTTTCCCTTATGAACCAATGGCTTTCACCTTCTTTACTCCCTTATCTAAGATTTTATTTACAATCAACCCAATGTTCATCTTCATCTCAGCAAATTCTTACTTGAGCTTCTGTAATTCTTGAAAATTAATGGACTTACTAACTACATATATACCTGCTAGACTCTCAGCCTCTCTAGTATGCCATGCCCTATTGGTCTTAGTAACCCTATCAAGCATATCAGAAGCTTCAATATATGAGTTCTTCATGAATGCTCCACCAGTTACAGTGTCGGCTACTACTTTTGTGTTGGTGTTCAATGGTTTATAGAAGATCTCTATCAGATGCCTTGAAGGGATTCCGTGTCTCGGAACTTGTTTCAACTTCTTATTGAACCTCAGCCAAGTCTCATATAATGCCTCTGCAAGTAGCTGCTTGAAATTTTGTACCTCTTGCTTCAGTTGCAACATCCTTGATGAAGGAAAGAACCGCTCCTGAAATTGAGTGTTCAACTCATGCCATAAGTATATGGAATTATCGGGTAATTCTGAGAGCCACACAGTTGCCTCATCGGTCAATGAGAATGGAAATAGTCTCAGTCTAATAGCATCTTGCCCCACTCCTGGTAGATTATACACTTTGCAAATTTGAGTAAAATTTTTCACATGTAGATTTGCATCTTTTGTAGGCTTTCCAACATATAGTCCCTTCAGGTTCAGAAACTGGATCATGGTGGTGGTGATGTAAAACTTTGTTCCCTCAGTCAGTAGTGGTAACACTATGGGTCCAGTAATGCCCAATTCCTCTACCTCATCATCGTCATCATAATCATAGTAGCGAGGGGCATGCCTGGGCTGCTGAATCTGTCAGCCCCTATTCTGTGGTAAATTTCATCTAGTTGCTGCCTCATCTCAGATAGCTTATTGTTGTGCTTGCCTTGATTGTTCAGGTACCACATTTCAAGCTGCAAGGTTTGCTGCAATTGTAGCATCTTCAGTAGCAAGGGCGTCTTCCCCTGCCTTTTTCCTCTGCTCTGCTTCGACTAAGAATCGAGCTGTGATCTGTTCCTGTATCTCATGCTCTCTCTCTTTAGCTATGTTTCTCAAAGTCATAGAGAGCTCAGGGTCGTATGGGATCAAGGGATTGCCTTGACTCCTAGTGGGCATGCACAAGTGTGCAACCTGTGTAACAAAACAAAAACAATAGAAAAAGTAAAATCAGGAAATAAGGACTAATAGTGAAATAAACACAATCTCTCTTAATCTTAAACCGTGCTCCCCGGCAATGGCACCAAAATTTGAAACGCCTAAATTATACCTCCTTTAAAAAGTGTAAGTGGTCACTGTTCAAATATAGAACCCAACGAAGATTGGGGTTGATCCCACAGGGAATATGGTAGGACTGTGGTTGATTAGTGTTTACTTGCGCTATTAGCCATTTATTTCCCGTGAAAGAGGAGGGGGTTTAAGTAACAAGATTAATAGTGACTTAGATTTGTAACAAGTAACAGTTATTAGTTTCAATAGTTGTTATCAATAAGAGAAGCAACTAGGGTAGTGTTCCCCATGAGATCATAACTTAGTAAGGCGTTTGTACTTAGTAAACTAGATTGGTGCTTAGCATGTAGAATTTATAAGTTAGGTTCACCTAAATCCTTGGTCTGGCAGATAGATGAATTTCACCACACGCCTTGGTCCGTCCTTGGGTGTGTGAATTACTAACCCTTACGCTGGATCCTAGATTAGTTATTCCCAGACAAAGTCAAGCTATTAGATGATGGTTGATAGCCTCAAATATCCATTATTGAACAACCCTTTTCCCATCCATTACCTCCTTGGTCTGGCAAGTAAGGATAAGGCGAGTTCTAACATTGGCCACCATTAAAAAGAAATCAAAACGAAGGGAAGAACAATACATGTATAAACACCGCCCTAGAATTACCAAGTACTTTGCTTACTTCGTTATTCCTTTATGGTTCCCACAACCCTAGTTGTGGATTTAGATACTCATGTTCATAAGTAAACAATTAATGGTTGTTGGAAAAATCATCAGTAGATACTTACAATGAGAAGTAAAGAAATCTGAAAACTTGAAGAAAGTCTCAAGAACACTTCAATTAATCAAGAACAATCTTTAATCTCAAGAACTTGTGTAATAAAGTCAAACAAACGTAACAATGTAGTGCTTGTATGAAAATAATGAGTAACAACCAAAAATAAAACCTAAGGTGAAGTATATATAGACAAAAATACCAAATCTTAATGATCTTAGGCGTATTTATACACCTAAGTGTCCTTATCTACGCGCGTTTAGCTTAGTTTTGAGGATAACTTGATGTACTATTGAGGTATGTAGTGTGTAAAGGGTGTAATTTGTGGCTAACTTACATTTCTATAGTGTTTAGGGTGTATTTGGAACAATTAATTAAGCAAAATGATCAAATAGAATTTAAACGAGGAAACTAGTGTTGTTAGCTTGAGCTATGCTTATTCTAGGGTACTTTGATGAGCTTTATTGTGTTATATGGACTTATGTGTGTTGTGAATTGTTGTAGGAGACCTTTGGAGGAGATATGAAAGATAATTTATGCCTACGAACAAGCTACAAGACATTGGAACGCAAAGCAAGGTGGAAAGAGTTCGTGTAAGCAAAAATGGACAGCCAAGAAATAACCTCCATGCCACGGAGGCTAAGCCCCATTTTATGGGCGTGGCACAGAGGTAAGCCACCAGAAAAATGGCCAAAAACCAGTGTCCAGGTGCGATGAGCGTGTGACATGGAGCTTAGACTCCGCTATAGGCAGCGTGACACGGAGCTTAGGCTCCACGATGGCCAGGGTGTCACGCTAGATGTTCCCGTCGGGTTTTAACTTGGTGTTAGTTGGGGGCAAGGTTTTAAATGCATATGATTCTTATGGGACAGACTATGGAGGACCTAAAACACTATATAAGGAGTACTTAGCCATATCTACACACATCTTTGGAAGAACACACGAATTGGAGAGCAAAGGAGACATCAAGGAGCTCAAACTAGGGTTCTTTGTTCTTTAACTTTTCTTTCTTGTAGTTTTACTTTATGAACTCATATATGGAGACTTGTTGTATGAATATGAGTGGATAAACACCCTCTTTATAGGGTTGAATCTACAACATGATTTCATAATTATGGTTTTATAGTTGGTTCATTTGTTTATCAAGTCATGTGATTGTTCTTGCGTTCTTGTTTTACTCTTCTAAAGCGTCATGAACTTTAGGATAAATCTAAGTCTCAAAATGAATTGAACATAGGAGTAGAGGGATGGAATGAAGAATGTAGGGAGTGTGGATCATGTCCTTAACTATTAGATATTAATTGTGAAGGTTGATTTGCGGTTAGGATAGCGATATACCTAAATGCCCCGCTTGGTTGATGAAAAGGGAAGATAGTTTAATGAATCCAAGTTAAAGACTCACATCCCCGCTCAACAATGTAGTTATGAGATTAATTTGGATAGATGACTTAGATGATGACCATTCTCGGGTTATAATATCAACCCCGTAGATCAACAATCACGATTAACACCAACACAGGCTATAAACCATAGTTAAGCATGATTGTGTAGTAACTGCCTTAACCCTGGATTTATCTATATATTGTTTACAATATGAAGTTTCATATCATTGTTAATTCTTATTTTTAGTTATAAAACAAAGTTCAACTTTTGGTTACAAATTGCATTTATTCAACTTCAATAGTATTAATTAAGATTAGATTGTTTGCTAAGCACAAGTCCCTGTGGGATCGATATTCGGCTCGCAAGAGCCACTTTATTACTTGCACGACCATGTAAACTTTCATGTGCACCTGGGGCACAACACCTAACTATTCTAGGATAAGCTGGATGCGGTATTGCCAACGAGATTCCCCATGGGCCATCATGGATACGACGAGCATCGTGGGTGCCCGTCGAGCCCCTTCAAGTCTTTGTCTCAATTCCCTGCCTCAATTTCACAGGGTGAGGTGATGGGACATCATAGCTGTGATGCCTGTCATGGACCTCTTGTCGGCTACCTTAGCTTCTTTCAAATCTCACTGCCTTGTTTCCATGGGTAGCATCAACGAGGCGTCATGGTTGACACGGGCATCGTGAATACCCGTCGCCTATCTTAGCTCCTTGCATTTTCTCTGGATCATATCGAAGGGCCCTGTGATGTCTCTTCATGTCCTTCACGGGCGTTGTGGCAGCCCGTCAGGCTCCAATGCCTTAGCTTCTCCTGCTGCCTCATTCAGACGACTTGTCCCACGGGCCGTCGTGGGTGTGATGCCCATAGTGGCATGCCTTTTACCCAGAAAACTACAAGAACTTTGGCATTTTCATCTTTTAAATACTTTTCCCTATACATGTAATAAACGACATTAAATCCGACAAAATATACCTAAGAACTCCTAAAAATTCTTAGTTTTAAGCATCAAAAGTACCGTCAAATCTCGTCACATCATATGCCAGTGCTGCTTTACCACTTCTTGAAAAGAGTCATGTTTTACCCCAAAATCCAAAAATCTAAAAGATTATATAATATTTTGATCTTGTTTCTCAAAAGTAATGAATAGGGGTGCATGATCAGACCCTATTCTTATCAGATATTCCACTTCAATTTTAGAGAATCAATTCTGAAGTCCTGCATTTATCACCACTCTATCTAGTTTTTTGAAGATGCACTCTAAGTCAACTCTTTCATTCCATTATGTGAATGGACTACCTTTGAAACCAACCTCCTCTAGTTCATAGGAATTGATGTTGAATGCAAAATCCTCACACTCTTGTAAAGTCACAGGAACTCCTCTAATATTCTCTTCTTCATATTATATGGTATTAAAATCTCCTCCTACTAACTAGGGAAAGGAGATTGTATTTGCCAAAAGATAGATGTTGGCTAATAACTCCCCCCTTTCCCTCTAATTAGATTTTGCATAGACCAAGGTGGCAATCATGGTCTTTCATTGCCCCTGTAAGAAAAGATTTACTGTAATCTATTATTCAGTTTCACTAATGACCTCAACAATATTGTTTTCCTCTAAAAATAGCCGGATCTTTTCATTGCAATTTTTTTAGCTGTATGCATGCCCAGCCTCCTCTTGTAAGAGCTATCATAAAAAGTCTGTGATGTTTGTGAAGCATCTACAGTTTGTGAAAGGCTTGTTGAGAGTTCACAAATCTTATATTCCATATTATGATTTTTCATAATCATTTAGATGTACTGTTAAAAACACCCCTTTTTGGTACCTCCCTGGTGGGTCTTGGTAATTCTCCTTTGTTCTACCCCTTGCACTTTTTATTGTACCGTCTTTGTTATTTGAGAGATAAATCTGCCTTCTTAGATATTGAATTCTAATTTTTGTGATCCATCTTCCTCCTTATCTTCTTCATCAGCATCCATTTCTGCCTTGATCTGATTACTCATGGTATTTTGAGCATTTTCTATGTTATGAGTAACTAAATCATGAAGTGATTTATTTGGTGATCCTTGCTTTCCTTCTATGAATGTTGAATTGCTGGGACCTTCAAAACTATCCATGTTATTAATTTGAGGAATACCTAAAATTTTCACTAGGTAGGTAGCAATTACTGTTTCAGACTCATTTGTTTCCACTGGCTTCCTAACTTTCTTTGACTCACCTTCCCTTTTAATTGGTTCTATAGTGAATGGCAAAGAAGCCACCACTATAGAATAATTTTGGTGTGGGTGTAAAACTTATTTATTCTCCTCTTGTATCGACAGTATTATCTCCTTGTTTTTGTATTGACCAGATACGTCGTTACGGTTTAAATTTTTATGCCACGTTGTAGGTTAGAAAACTTTTGGGTTTGGGAGTTAGAAATTCTAGGCTAGGCTAGTCTCAGACGATTTTTGAGTAAGGTATGGTCTAGGGAAATCTGGGTAAGGAATGTGTAATGTATCTTGTAGTGAGCTAGTTTTTCTGTTAGCTAAGACATAGAGGAGTCTGGGGAACTTTTTGGAAGTGAATTCGGGTGAGTAGAACTCCCGGTATTGAGGTTGACATGAAGGGGTTATTTCTGAACGTCACGGATTTAAGGTGTATTGTAAAATGGATACTTCTGGGGGATTTTATGACTTTTTATCCTGTGTCAACTGCCGTAGCGGTTGACACAGTGTAGTAGCGACCGCCACTATAGCAGAATAATTTCTGCTATAACAGAAGTCAACTTTGGTCAGCACCACCATAGCGGTTAGTTTCGCTATAGTGGTGGCGCTATAGTGGTGTACGAACTGCTATAGTGGACTGAGTCGAGATTTAATACAAAAACTTCCCTAAAACATTCAGTTTTTCTCAAGAGAATTTTGGAGAAGGGAAAGGGCAATTTGGGCGATTTCAACTCCGTTCTTCACCATTTTTCATCCCTAAGGTAAGGATTCCACTCCCTAACTTAATACTATCTTTCCTACGTTGTAGAATTTCAAGTTGTGAACTTGTAGAAAGGTTTGTGTTGACCTAGGAATGGTAGAATCCGGGGAAAAAAGGAGATTCTAGGACGTAGAAGTTCTTGGGTATTGAATATTCTTGTTGGGTTATGATCAATTAGCCATAATTCTCTAAATGTATCCGTAAAAATGATAGACTTAGGTGAATTAATGGTGGAAAAGCCTGAGAATGGGTGGAATGATCATAGTTTGGCCTGGAGATTGGGATTTTACATAATATGGGTAATTAGTAGGCCATGTGGACTGATTTTAGTATCTTGTAATTATTTTGAAACCAAGAACAAGCACAGGCTTCAGAAATGGGAAGGCTCCAATCTAGTAGAGCTTTTGTGTAATTCTAGGTAAGTGATGGTTATTGTTTCCCAATATGCAATATGTGGTCATCTACTATCACTTAGTATTGTGTGAGTTTGCATGCTTAGGGAATGAGATTATGAATGTCTACTTACCCAGTTATCAGTCTTGTGAAATGAACTTATTTTGTTGCTTATTGGTTTACAAGTATGCTTTTGTTTATTATTTGTTGATTGATTGGATTTTTTTGTGATATTTGGTTTTCTGGGGTACCACGCCTGGTACAGGTTACATATTAGTTGGCTCGGGTACCATGACTGGTATGGAATATTTATTAGTTGGCTTGGGTACCACGCCTGGTACGGTTGTGATATACTTGTATTAATTGTATTTTCTCGATGGTTCCATGAGTGAACCGGATTGTATTCTTGAATTGTTATTATTGCATAAGGTCCATGAGAGGTCGGGTGATTATATTTAAATGTGAGGTTGGTCTTACTGTAGACCGGGATTATATGTTGAACACATAGGTGGTGTCCTAGGAATCCTTGGTTGGTCCAGGTTGTGTAAAAAGGGATATATGTTTATTGTCACTGGGTATTGTCAGTGGTTGTTAATTTGGTTACATGTGGTTGTAAAGTTAAGGAAGAGACTTGTAGTCTAGTTAGATTGTTGACTTGTATTACATGTTTACTTTGCTTTACTCAGCTTTGATTTACTGCTCATATCTTGTTTATTGGAGCTGGCCGATGATCCTATCAGTATATGATGATTGTGTACTGATTCTACACTTGCTTTTCCTTTTTGTGAGTACAGGACATCTTCCGGCGGCTGAAGCGCGACCTCACTTGTAGATTCGACAAATTTGGGATTCAAGGGTGAGCTGTTCTTTGAGGATACCTTGTTTTCGTCCATGACTAGTTATAACCCACTTGTTTTGGGCTTAAACTCTCATTTGTCTTTTGGGGTTGCATCCCCATATTCTAGACAATTGGTAGAATATTTTGGTACGGTGACTTTTAGATTCTAGGGAGATTTTCCGCAGATTTTTATTTTGCTAGTGTTTTGAGATTATGAATAATAGTTTATTTTATCGCAGACTGGTTTTGAGCTGTTAGATTATACTAAGCATTAGGTTAATATTGGTTCACTCATCTAGGGTTTTTGGGTGTGTTTCACTCAGGACGGGTTGGGTCATGACAAAGATGGTATCAGAGCCCTAGGTTCGTTTATCTTATCATACCAAAACGAGTCTAGTAGAGTCTTGCAGAATGGTAGGGAGACGTCTGTACTTTTCTTTGAGAGGCTATAGGACTTTAAGAAAACTATCTCTTCTTTCTTCCTGTCTATAACTTTATTCCAATTAGTATCTGGTGATACAAATTGGTATCTAACTCCGTTCACTCTTTGTCAGCAGATGGTTAATACGAGAAACAATGGAGCGAGATCGGCGATCCCAGCAGCGGGCTCAACTATCAGAGGTAGAGGAAAGAGCAGGGGCAGGGGCCGAGGTAGAGCAAAACCCTCCAGGGGTGGAGCTCAAGCAGCTGCAGGAGCACGAGAGGCAACCCCTCCCCCACCCCAGGATCTGATTGAGGAAGAAGTTGAGGTTGTCATTAAGGAAGGCGCAGATTAAGCGGAGGCGGCACCAGCTGGAGGTGCAGGCCTTCCCCTTTATCATGCCCGAAGCATTTCAGCAAGTGTGGAGCTTTCTTAGTGGACTGATTAGTGTGGGAGCCACCCCCACGGGTAATTCAGATCATGTTCTTAGAACTCAACCGGCAGTTGCAGCGGCTCTTAGGATGGATGTGGCATCGGGCACTAACGACTTTTTCCGTCCAATGCTAGGGACGATTATGACAGGGAATGAGCACGAGATGCTGACTAAGTTTTTGAAGCTGAAACCCCCTACGTTTCAGGGTACTGAGAAGGAAGATGCTTATGAATTTATCTTGGACTGTTATGAAAAGGTGCACAAGCTGGGTATTGTGCAACAACATGGGGTTGAGTTCATCACTTTTCAGCTGCAGGGTGATGCTAAGCAATGGTGGAGGTCTCATGTGAAATGTCAGCCATCGACTTTGCCTTCGTTGACTTGGATAGAGTTTAATGCTATTTTCTTAGAGAAGTATGTGCCCCGTACCTTGAGGGATCGTAAGAAGGAGAAAGTTTTTACTATGGATGAGGCACAACCAACAAAAGATGTGTGAGACTCCAATAAATTTTTGACACATAAGATAATGGGTCCCATTTGCCTATTTTTCCAAGTGAAAGTAATGAACAAGAGAGAGAAAATATTTACATAATTCATGGGAGTCTATCAAACACAATGAATTGTATTAAATAAATATAAATTTATTTACTTGAGTAATAAATTTAAATGTAACAAAATCTATGAACTTATTTATTTTTACTCTCTTTTCATAGTCATCGTATTTGTGATTATTTTTTCTTCCCATAAAAAAGTGATTATTTTTCTTGCAAAAGCTTCTCCAAGAAATTGTATGCATTATTTAAGAATATAGTCATTATAAAGAAGATAAAAAGTTTATTACAATGAATTTTTTTATGCAAAAAATTAAAAATATTTAGTTGTGATATATCAAGATATATTGATAATATTTGAATTAAGTATTAATAATTAATTAACGGACTACTAGTTATTTTAAACATCAAATAAGTTCTTGGCATTATCAAAATAAGAACTACAAATCAAACTAGCAAATAAAGGTAAAAAAATTGAATTACTATATAGGCAAATACCTAAATTACGAAGTAAGAGTGCAACAAATTAATATGTACCGTAAAAATTTAATTTTTTTTATATATATAATTATAATTTTTAAATATGAATTCATATAGTTAGTTTAGTTCAATTTTTCGATTATATTTTGCTTAAAACTAAAACAAAAGTTAAATTATATTGATTTTTCAAATGTAAAATTAAAGCCAATTCAAACTATTTCCTTTTTTTTAAAATGTAAAACAAAACTAAGCCAAATAAAAAAAAATCGAGATTTTTCTTTGATTTTGTTTGATTTTTCATTAACACCTTACCTACATCACTTGTGGAGAAAAATATCAACATATAAATATTATTTCCTCCATTCTAATTGGAGGGACTGTTCGAAGAAACTTCTTATATTCTTTATAAATGATTAAATTCTTGAATAACACATATATTTTTTGGAGATAAATATAAAAAGGTGTAAAAAAAAATTAATTTTTTTTAAAGGTAGTCTCAGTTGCTCCTAATTAACTATATATAAAAAAAAATTCTTATTAATGATATATATGTATAAGGTTCATGAACGGATAATAATTTCTCATTTAAAATTTTGGCAAGAGAAGATAATTCCATAAATACAATGACTGAGAGAAGAAGAGTAAAAAAAAGTTCATCAATTTATTACATTTAGATTTATTATATAAATAAATAAGTTTATATTTATTTAATATAATTTATTGTGTTTGATAGACTCACATGAATTATATAAATACTTTCTCTCTCTTGTTCATTACTTTTATTTGAAAAAATAAGCAAATGAGACCCACTATTTTATGTGTCAAAAATCTAATGAAGCCTCACACACCTTTCTGGCTCTTGAGTAGGGTAACATGTCAGTTTCAGCATATGAGACCAAGTTTCATGCCTTATCCCATTTTGCTACTCAGTTGTTGGGCATCAAAAAGGAGATAATTCGGTTATTTTTGAAAGGTTTGAATACTGAATTGCAGGTATTGTCAGTGCACATGACTTCAGCGGGGAAGAGTTTCAATGAGGTCACAGACTATGTGAAGAAATTGGAAGGGATTAAGCAGGTCGGGCAGGCTAAAGTGTTAGCCAAGAAGTTCCAGAATGATAGAAATTTCAGTGGTTCGTACTCCAAGGGCTACAATCAACTGGTGTATTTTGCTCGTCTGATTCAGTCAACCTTGCCCACTTCTACAGGTGGTCATCCGGGAGCTAGTCAGTTTTCAGCTCCTAGAGGCCAGGGGGCTTCCTACACTTCTATCAGCAGGCCCATTCTTGACCGCAAATGTTTTCATTGTGGTGATCTGGGTTACTTCAAGAGGAAGTGCCCTCGTAGGCAGATAGGTAATCAGGCTCAGCACCAGTTTAAGGCTGTGGTCCCAGCAGCTAGAGGTATTCATGCTAAAGGTGGTCTACAAAGTGTACGAGGTAACTTTCAAGGAGGCAGGAGAGACAGAGGGAATGGTAGCACGGGCAGGGGAGTGGTGTAGCCAGCCAGGAAAGTTTCTCAGATTGATGGCTGGGTCCACTGTTATGCTTTTCCAGGGAAGTCTGAGGATGAGGTATCATATGCAGTCATCACAGGTACCATTCTTGTCTGTGATAGGATGGCTTCTGTACTATTTGATCCAAGTTCTACTTACTCTTATGTGTCTCTAACTTTTGCCTTGGGTCTGAAGTTGATTTGTGATGTACTTGATTCCCCTATCCATGTTTCTACCCCGGTTTGAGAGTCTGTGATAGTGACTCATGTTTATCGTACTTGTCCTATAGTGTTTGTGGGGTTGCAGACTTGGGTAGATTTTGTCATTCTGGACATGTTAGACTTTAATGTTATTTTGGGCATGACCTGGTTGTCTTCTTATCATGCAGTATTGAATTGTAATACTAAGATTGTGGCTCTAGAAATTTTGGGTAAGGATAGGCTAGAGTGGGAAGGTGTGTACAAGCCTAAGCCGGCTAAGATCATATCATTTGTTCGAGCTAAGAAGCTAGTAGAGAGAGGTTGTTTGGCCTTCTTGGCTCATCTCCGGGATGATAGTGTGGAGTCCCCATCGATTGAGTTAGTTCTAATTGTTTCAGAGTTTCAGGAGGTGTTTTCGGTGGACCTGCTTGGTATGCCTTTGGATAGAGATATTGATTTTTGTATAGATTTAGAGCCGGGCACTCACCCAATTTCCATTCCTCCATATCGTATGACTCCGGCAGAGTTGAGGGAACTTAAGACTCAGCTTCAGGAAATCTTAGATAAGAGTTTTATCCATCCCAGTGCTTCACCTTGGGGTGCTCCAGTCTTGTTTATGAAAAAGAAGGATGGTAGTATGTGGATGTGCATAGACTATAGGAAATTGAACAAAGTTACCATCCGGAACAAGTATCCTTCACCCCTATAGATGATCTCTTTTACCGATTGAAGGGTGCATCCGTGTTTTCGAAAATTGACTTAAGGTCAGGGTATCATCAATTAAAGGTTAGGCCTGAGGACATCCCTAAGTTTGATTTTCAGACTCGGTATGGGCATTATGAGTTCCTAGTGATGTCATTTGGGTTGACCAATGCACCGACAACATTCATGAGTTTGATAAATAGGGTATTCAATGCTTATCTGGATTCATTCGTCATTGTGTTTATAGATGACATCTTGATCTACTCCAAGAGTAGGGAGGAGCATGCAGAGCATCTCCGCATTGTGTTGGATATTTTGAGGCACCAGAAGCTATATGAGAAATTTTCTAAGTGTGAATTTTGGTTGACTTTAGTCGCTTTCCTTGGGCATGTAGTGTCAGAAAAAAGGGTGATAGTGGATCCCCAGAAGATTGAGGCAGTTAAGAGTTGGGTCCGGCCTAGCTATGTGACTGAGATGAGGAGTTTTGTGGGGCTTGCAAGCTACTACCATAGATTTGTCAAGGATTTTGCATCCATCTCAACTCACTTGACGAGATTGACTCAGAAGGAGGTATCGTTTGTACAATTTGACAAGTGTGAGAAGAGCTTTCAAACGCTCAAGACACTTCTTACTACAACTCCCATTCTATCATTGCCAGTTGAAGGTAAGGATTTCATTGTATATTGTGATGCTTCATATTTGGGTTTGGGTGCTGTATTAATACAGGACAAGAATGTTATAAAATATGCCTCTAGGCAGTTGAAGGCTCATGAGAAAAATTATCCAACCCACAACTTGGAGTTCGCAGTGGTGGTTTTTACACTCAAGATTTGGAGACACTATCTCTATCGTGTCAAGTTTGAAGTGTTCACTGATTATCACAGTCTGCATCATGTATTCACTCATAAGGACTTGAATCTGAGGTAGAGGAGGTGGATAGAGTTGTTAAAATATTATGATGTGACCATATAGTATCATCCGGGTAAGGCTAATATGGTGGCAGATGTATTGAGCCAGAAAACAGTTAGCATGGGCAGTTTGGATTATTTAGGGGTGTCCAAACGACCATTGGAAAAGGAGATTCAGGCTCTAGAATCTAAGTTTATGCAACAGGAATCTCATAACAGGGTGGGGTGTTGGTCAGTATTGAGGTCAAATCAACTTTCGTAGAAGAAATAAAGGCCAAGCAGTTTCAGGATGCACAGTTGAACAAGCTTTGGAGCAAGGTAATATCCGAAGAGTCCAGGGATGCCACATTGGACTCTGGCAAGGTGATGAATTTCCGAGGGAGGATTTGTGTTCCTCAACCTGGCAGAGGCTCATGATTCACGGTATTCGATTCATCCGGGCGTAACCAAGATGTACAGGGATTTGAGGAAATTTACTGGTTGAATGCTGAATTCATATCTAAGTATCAGAATTGTCAGCAGGTCAAGTATGAGCACAAAGGCCTGCAGGACTACTTCAAAGAATGCCCATTCCCAAGTGAAATTGGGAAAGGATAGCCATGGATTTTGTGGTGGGACTTCCCAAGACTTTGGGTAAGTATGACTCTATTTGGGTCATTGTGGACAGGCTGACCAAGTCAACTCATTTCATTCTGGTCAGAGTGAAGTACAATTCACAACAGTTGGCTAAGATCTATGTTAAGGAGATCGTGAGACTGCAAGAGGTACCACTGTCTATCATTTTAGACAGGGTACACAATTTACCTCTAAATACCACACTCCATAATTGTGGCTCTCAGAAAGAGTATTACAGGTTACTGTGTTTCGAGAACAGAGATCTGCAAATCAGGGAGAGAAAACATTTATGTTTTTTTCTCTTTCAAGAGATTCTGTCTCGGAATCGTGCCTTGAGGGGGGATGCTAAACATTTATGCTAATTTTACCACAACTTAGAGGTAAATTGCCTACCCTGTCTAAAATGATAGGCAGTGGTACCTCTTGCAGTCTCACGATCTCCTTAACATAGATCTTAGACAACTGTTGTGAATTATACTCCACTCTGACCGGAATGAAATGAGTTGACCTGGTCAGCCTGTCCACAATGACCCAAATAGAGTCATACTTTCCCAAAGTCTTGGGAAGTCCCACCACAAAATCCATGGCTATCCTTTTCCAATTTCACTTGGGAATGGGCATTCTTTGAAGTAGTCCTGCAGGACTTTTGTGCTCATACTTGACCTGCCGAAGATTCTGATACTTGGGAATTCTGACCGATACTCCCCCTTTGCGTTAGAAAGCAAAAAAAGGCTATTTTTTGAGCTTTCTTATTTGATTGAGCATAGAGGCCTCCATACCTTAATTTCTTCTTATCAAAAAAGCCCCTTTCTTGCCCAACTATTTTGGGTAGAGGAAAATTAGGACCCTACGATGGGGCTTCAGGTAGGGCATCGGGAACCACAATAACACGCTCGATGTGGTACAACACCCTTTGTAACGATCAAGACTGGTAAGTCCATCGGTCTGGCCTGTCCTCTAGGCACCTTTGGAAGGCAGGGAGTGTGACAACATACACACTTCCCTTTACTCCATAGGGCCTTCTCATCAGTTGCAGGGTTTGGTGGCCCAAAATTGACTTGGCTTCACCAAAAGGCCTCATCTCTAAAAGCTCGACTCGCGAGGCATCCCTCTCGCAGTAGGGGTTGAGTTGAAAATAAGCATAAATCTGGAGATTCTCGAATAGGGCAACCTTTTGAAGTATTGCTGAATCTATAGGCAGGAAAGAGACAAGGAACTTTGTATAAACTAATGCGAATGGGTGTAAGCCTCGCTGCTCAGAGACACTCAGTGCTGACCACACTGAGAGACACAAAAGCGTAGGAGAAGGGGAAGGGTGGCGGCCATCAAATGGATTAGAGTTATCACAGAACTGGAAGACGTTCGGTTCCTCTTTGATGTTGTTAAGCCAAGAGCGCAATGCGCATCCGCGAAATGAGATCTATAGGAATGGGAAGACATGAGAATGCCCGGGTATTCATAAGGCACTAAGCTACTGACACTTAGTTAGGCGAGAAAGAGTTTCAAGTCAAGTTTTGAAAGATGATCTATGGGATGGTTCTAGTTCATAAGTGAAGGCGCAAAGCGCTAGGCTATACAAAGATCTATCTAAGGCAGGATCAATTGTTCATAGGTTGCTCGATCAGGCCAAATAACCGATTAGTAGTATGCCTGAGATTGCCATAAGACATTCTCCTTCTTGGAAACTGGCTAATCAAAAGGATTTTCCTTTTTTGAGGTCGAGCGAAGCGCACCTCTGTAAAGCAGCCTAGCATCACATCAGATAGGAGAAGAATGGATGACTTAAACTGAAAGTAAGTTCTCGGAGCGGGACTTTTTTGGGAAAAAGAACTTGAATAAGTTTGTTTTTCTGAAGGAGTCCCCTCCAAAGTCTTCATTACATAAACATCTATCTATCAAATTCTGCCATTTCTCATAAAAGCCCATTTGATCCGACCACCAGGTCATGAGGATTTCCTAGGGGATGTTTTCTTATTAAATTCCCATCTCTTAGAAAGAGCGACTAAAAGATCGGACCAGACAGGTGCAGGTAGCTTGACCGCCTTCGATATCCAGGTTGACGTGAAAGGGTTGTTTTAGAATATTAGGGATTTAAGGCATGTTGTAAAATGGGCACTTTTCGGGGATTTTATGACTTTATGTCCTGTGTCAACCTCCTTAGTGGTTGATACAGCGTGGTAGTGACCACCGCTATAGCAGAATAATTTCCTCTATGGCGGAAGTCAACTTTGGTCAACACCACCATAGTGGTCACTTCCGCTATAGCAGCGGTGCTATAGTGGTATATAGACTGCTATAGCAGACTGAGTTGGGATTTAATATAGAAATTTCCCCAAAACATTCAGTTTTTCCTCAAGAGCATTTTGGAGAAGGGAAAGGTCGATTTGGGCAATTTCAACTCCGGTCTTCATCATTTTTCATCCCTAAGGTAAGGATTCCACTCCCTAACTTAATACTATCTTTCCTACATTGTAGAATTGCTAGTTGTGGACTTGGGGAAAGGTTTGGGTTGACCTAGAAATGGTAGAATCCAAGGAAACAAAATGAGCTTCTAGGGCATAGAAGTTCTTAGGTCTTGAATATTCTTATTGGGTTATGATCAATTAGCCATAATTCTCTAAATGTATCCATAAAAATGATAGACTTAGGTGAATTAATGGTGGGAAATCCTGAGAATAGGTGGAATGATCATAGTTTGGCCTGGGGATTGGGATTTTACATAATCTGGGTAATTAGTAGGCCATGTGGACTGATTTTAGTATCTTGTAATTATTTTTAGACCAAGAACAAGCACAAGCTTCGGAATACGAGAAGGTTCTGGTCCAGTAGAGCTTTTATGTAATTCGAAGTAGGTGATGGTTATTGTTTCCCAATATGCAATATATGTTCATGTACTATTGCTTAGTATTGTGTGAGTTTTCATACTTAGGGAATGAGATTATGAATGTCTACTTACCCAGTTATCAGTCTTGTGAAATGAACTTGTTTTGTTGCTTGTTGGTTTACAAGTATGCTTTTGTTTATTGTTTGTTGATTCATTGGATTTTTTTGTGACATTTAATTGGATCGGGTACCATGCCTAGTACATGTTACATATTGGTTGGCTCGGGTATCACGCTTGGTATGGGATACTTATAAGTTGGCTCGGGTACCATGCCTGGTATGAAATTTATAATGGTTGGCTCGGGTACCACGCCTGATACGGGTTTGATTTACTTGTATTGATTGTCTCTTGATGGTTCCATGAGTGGACCAAGTTGTATTCTTGAATTGTGATTATTTCATAAGGTCTATAAGAGGCCGGGTGATTATATTTAAATATGAGATTGGTCTTAGTGTAGACCGGGATTGCATGTTGAACACATAAGTGGTATCCTAGGGAGCCTTGGTTGGTCCGAGTTATGTAAAAAGGGATATATGTTTATTGTCACTAGGTATTATCAGTGGTTGTTAATTTGGTTACATGTGGTTGTTAAGTTAAGGAAGAAATTTGTAGTCTAGTTATATTATTTACTTGTATTACATATTTACTTTGCTTTACTCACCTTTGGTTTACTGTCCATATCTTGTTTATTGGAGCTGGCCGATGATCCTATCAGTACACGGTAGTTATGTATTGATTCTTTACTTGCTTTTCCTTTTTGTGAGAACATGATATCTTCCAGCGGCTAAAGCGCGACCTCACTTGTAGATTTGGTGAATTCGAGATTCAAGGGTGAGCTATTCTTTCAGGCTACCTTGTTTTTGTCCATGACTAGTTATAGCCCACTTGTTTCGGGCTTAAACTCTCATTGCTTTTGGGGTTGCATCCCCATATTCTAGACGGTTGGTAGAATATTCTGGTACGGTGACTTTCAGGTTCTAGGGAGGTTTTTCGCAGATTCTTATTTTGCTAGTGTTTTGAGATTATGAATGATAGTTTATTTTATCGCAGACTGGTTTTGAGCTGTTAGATTATACTAAGCATTGGTTTAATATTGATTCGCTCATCCAGGGGTTTTGGGTGGGTGCCACTCACGACGGGTTGGGTCATGACAATTTTGGTTATCTAGTGCTCCTGAGTCTGTAGTGATTTCTCTATCTTCTATCAGTCCTTCCTTTGTCTTGGTCTAATTTTGGCTCTGTGAAGGCTTCCTGCACTCAACTTTTTAGTGTTGCCTGTATTATTTAGTTGTTTTCCCTTTGTTGATGCATCTTTCTCTCCTTATTTATCACTTGTAACTTCTTTGGTTAAGGACATTACATCTCTTGTGTATGTTAGAGTATCAAAAGAATTGCTGGTCCAGACAATGTTATCTGCTGGTTTAATATTATTATCCTTAGTGGCCACCCATTCTCCACCTATCCTTCCATACTCCATGTTGACATGTCTGGATCTTCTTTTATCTTCTTCTAATTGTATATCGTTTTCCTTTGCTTTATCTTTCAACTCTTTGTTGTTTCTTTTCTCATATGCTTCCCTCCAAAGTTCAGGATGAAGAACCTTACAACCTAATTCTCCAAGTAATTATAATTTGCATTTTTTGTAGTATTTTGGCAACACATCATACTGTATTTAATCTTATCCCCCTTGATCTCCTTTGTGCTCATCCTCTATCTCCATCTATATAAACTTTGGCATTTTCTTCATTAGATCAACTTGAACATTCACCCTAGTATATCTAGGTCTAGTCTTATTAATCATATTCATGTCCAAGTGTAGTAGTTTTTATACAGCAGCAACCACAGTAAAAGGCACTCTTTCACCCAAAAAAAGTGGACGGTAGATTTGAAAAATATATTCAAGCAATAGCAAGAGTGGTTTTCTCGTCCATCTTAAATTTAGAGTCGTATATCAGAGGTCTCATCTGGTAGGATTGCCCATTACTGGAGTTGATATAATATGTATTTTTTGACATAATATTAACAAATTCCTCCATTGGATCGAATATCATAAGAATGTGTCTGTTACGCAAAAAATTGATCTTGCATTTTCCTTTTAATCCAACTACTTAGGTATTTATTTTCTTAATTTTTTTTAACTACGGTCATCCATAGAAAAGCTTTCCCATGACAGCATATGCGAGTTTTCAATGGTATTAATCCTACTAATTTTAAATTTTGTCCACTTGACAACGCCATCTAAATAGGAGATCTTTTTGATTGGAATGGGATCTACTGAGGACTGTGACATCTACTTGGTGGAGTTTAGTATGAGGGGTTCCATCAGTGCTGACATAGTTTGCTAGGGTTATAGTTGGCATGTTGGCGGATGGCTCTATGGGATCCTTTGTAGTTTTGTTAAGTGGGGGAAATTGTGATGAAGAAGTAATTGAGAAGGACTGGCCAATCACCAGAGGTAGCTGGTCGGTGGTGTAACACCCCGAGATTTCAGTCAGAGGTAAAACTTAGAGCTCAGTAAAAATATGTTGTTGTTGGTCGCCATGGGCGTTGAAATTTTGATGGGCCGTGGTGCACATCATGAGGGGCGGCCAGTGGCCCCTAATCCAAGTTTTCTCAGCCCGAAGGGCGGTCACGATAGGCATCGCGGGTGTGACAGCCAATGGAAACCCGCCATCGGAATGCCCCAGCGACCTTTCCCCATGCCCCTTCCCTCGATGGGCAACCCCACGGGCGTCGTAGGCGCGACGGGCCATGGGAGCTCATCGTTTAAATGGTCCAGAAGACCCCAACCAAAGTACCCCCTGTCCGACGCCTTGGCCGATGGGCCATCATGTGCGCGACACCCGTCGAGTAGCCTGTGAGGCGACCATTTTCCTGCAGTTTTTTATTTAAGTCCCAGGGGAATTTTAGTCATTACCTAGCCCTTTTAACTCCTAAATGATGTTGTTTTGACTACTTTGAGAAGGGTTTCTACCCTCATTTATCCTAAGCTTCTCATTATACTTCATTCATCCCCCAAATTGGGAAAAAGTTCTCCTCCAAGTTCCAAGTCTCAAGTCTCCTAGATCTTTTTGATTTCAAGTGGGTTAGATTCAATCAAGGTATATGAGTATTCAACAATGCGTACCTCTCACCCTTGTGCCTAAAACCCTAAATTCTTATTTTGAACTATGAACTTGTGAAATTAGGGTTTGATCTAAATTGGGAAAAACTTTATGAAATCAGTTTCTATGTCCAAATTCATGGTTTTTTATTACTTATTTATTATTTGGTCATGGTTCCTTTATTGGGTTTAAAATCCCAAGAATTAAAGATGATTTGTAATATAATTCTATTGAATTGCATATTTTCAAGTGAAATTGGGCATGATTAGATATCATGACTTTATGAATTTATGAAATTGCATGCCTAATTCTTCAATTATGAATTTAGAAAGAAAGATATGATTTGAATTGTGTCCATGCTTTACTTCAAGAACTTATGATATGAGAATTACATGATACCCGATGTGTCTTCATGTTTTTCAAAGAAGATTTGGTATTCGATTATACCTTCATGAACTTATGAGCTATATGCATATTTTGGGAGTAGTATTTAGCACCGAGTGATAAGGGTTTGATTATCCAAGTCCAAAAACTACGTTGCCAGCGTAGGTTATGATTTGCCCTATGGGCTTATGAGAGTGGATCCACATATTGATTATGGTTTCCTTTCCTTAGCAGGGCATAGGGAAGTTTTGCCAACTAGGGTTATATAGTTAGGTATGGTGGCCCGTACTTTAGAAAGGTTTGGGCCAGCTTTGCTAACTAGGGTTATATAGTTAGATTCCATGTAGCTCACATGGTCAATTGTCGATTATAAGAAACTCCCGTAAGGAAGCTTTTGACTTATTTAAAATTTATGATATTTTTTTTGAGTTTTGATTCTTATTTAATGATTTGTTATTCTACTTATGACATTCACTACGAACCTTCATTTATGCAAGAACCAAGTTCTTATACATGTTTTGAGCACGTTTTCATTATTTTTCATGCATCTCTTACCTACTCGGTACATCCTATAGTACTGACGCATATCTTGTGCTACATCCTTTGATGATGCAGATTCAGGCTCGTTCCCTCACACTCGTGGCTAGATATTGCTGGAGTCCCAGCTTCCAGTGGTGAGACCTTATTATCCGAGACCCAGTATTAGACCTATTTCCCTTATGTTGTTTTCTTTGGATTTCTCGAGCTAGTTGGGGTCTTGTCCCATCAACTCTTATGATAGTTTAGAGGCTTCAGATATATCTAGACTTGTATTCTAATGTATGGAATTTGTACTTCTTAGACTTGTTCTTATTTTAATTATTGTTGCCTATCTTTAACTAGTATGCTTCCGCTATGCTTCTTGATTTGAATTCTGAGTTTGCTATGACCAAGGGTAAATCTGTAGCACTTGTTTTTCGGGTCCCGTGTTCCGTCTAAGGGGTAACCTTGGGGCGTGACAAACTTGGTATCAGAGCCTCAGGTTTAAGGGTTCTAGAGTGTCTGAAGCCGCATCGAGTAGAATCTCTTTCATGTGTGTGAAGTGCGCCGCACTCATGAGAGGGAAGCTATGAGATGTCTTAGGAAAAAGGTTCACTTCCGTCATGATCAATATCGTGCGATAGAGTTAACTTTGTTACTCCTCTAATCTGTTCTTGTTACATTTTAGATTATGCCTTCCTGATGTGCTATACCTCCCCGAGCCGCTCGGAATGTTGTCCCTCCAGTTCTGGCCCTCGAGGTAACAAATGCAGAATTTCAGAATGTGATCCATCTATTGGCTCAGACTATGGGCCAATCAGTAGGCTCCTGTTCTCGTTCACCCTCACGGTGGGGCAGTGGCCCAAGTTAGAGACTTCATCCGTATGAACCCACTGAAGTTCTGGGGTTCGAAGGTGGGTGAGGACCCACTTAGCTTCATGGATGAGGTAAAGAAGATCTTTAAGGTGATGCAGGTTGCCAGAGTTAAGAGTGTCGAGCTTCTATCCTATCAGCTAAAGGATGTAGCTCATATCTGGTTCACATAATGGAAGGAGGCTAGATCTAGGGACGTATTCCCTATGACATGGGAGTGGTTTGAGGGAGCTTTCCTCGACCGGTTCTTTCTATGAGAGTTGAGGCAAGCTAAGGTTGAGGAGTTCATAAACTTAAGACAGAGATCTATGACTGTTCAAGAGTACAACTTGAAGTTCACTCAGTTGTCTAGATATGCCCCCTCTATGGTAGCAGACCCGCATGATCAGATGACCAAGTTTATTTATGGGGTTTTTAATTTGGTGAAGAAGGAGTGTAGGTCCGCTATGTTTTTGAGTGATATGACTATTTCCAGACTCATAACCCATGCTCACCAGATCGAGGGAGACAGGCTTAGGGATATGGCTAGGGAGAAAAAGAGGGCTAGATCTGAGGGTTCAGGTTTCAGTCATCAGAGGTTTGGGGGTAGACATCGCTTTTCATTTCAGAAGAAATAATCAGGCCCCGTTCACTCTTCAGCTAGTACTCCTACCCAGGCCTCCAGGCCTTATCATGATCAGACTGGTAGAGGAGTTGGTTCTTAGTCACAAAGGAGTGTCGTGAAGCGTGCCTCTTACCTTTCTTGTGCCAAGTATGGAAAGAGTCACCTCGGTGAGTGTCTAGCCGGTTCAGGCAGTTGTTTGTGTTATGGTCAGATTGGAAATTATGTTACAGAGTGCCCTTTGGCTAAAAAAGGACAGGGAGGTAGGACTTAGTCTACCCCAGCAGCTTTAGGAGGTCGACCAGCCTAGCAGGGCACAACTTCTAGTTCTAGTGGTCAGCGCCAGAACTACCTCTATGCGATGTCCTCCTGTCAGGACCAGGAGAGCTCACCTGATGTGGTTACTGGTATGTTGGCAGTCTTTTCTATAGATGTGTATGCTTTGTTGGACCCCGGTGCCTCCTTCTCTTTTATGACCCCATATGTTGCTTGTAAGTTTAAGATTTGTCCTGATCAGTTTCTAGAGCCCTTTTGTGTTTCAACTCCTATTGGTGAGTCAGTCCTAGCCAAGAGAATCTACTAAAATTGCCCTATCTCAGTCCTTTATAGAGTCACTTCAGCAGATTTAGTAGAATTAGAGATGAATGACTTTGATGTTATTATTGGTATGGATTGGTTGCATGCTTGTTATGCTTTAGTTGAATGTCGTACTCAGATTGTCAATTTCAAGTTTCTAAATGAACCCGTCTTAGAATGGCAAGGTAGTCACCCATCCTCGAAAGGTCATTTCATATCTTATTTAAAGGCTAGGAAGATGATTTTAAAGGGGTATGTTTATCACATAGTGTGGGTTATGGACACGGAGTCTGAAACCCCATCCCTTTAGTCTGTTCCCGTTGTGAATGAATTCCCAGAAGTGTTCCCTGAGGATTTACCCGGAGTCCCTACCAAGCGGGAAATTGACTTTGGGATAGATCTTCTTCTAGATACAAATCCTATCTCTATTCCTCCCTATAGGATGGCTCCCGCCGAACTTAAAGAATTGAAGGATCAGTTGAAGGATCTTCTTAATAAGGGCTCATCAGGCCTAGTATATTTCTATGGGGTTCTCCAATGTTGTTTGTGCGTAAGAAGGATGGTTCCCTCCGGATGTGTATTGACTACTGTCAGTTGAACAAGGTCACAATTAAGAATAAGTATCCCATTCCTAGGATTGATGACTTGTTCGATCAGCTTCAGGGTGCTAGATTCTTCTCCAAGATCGACCTTAGATCTGGTTATCATCAGCTTTGTGTTTGAGAGTGTGATATTCCAAAGATAGCCTTCAAGACTCGCTACGGTCATTATGAGTTTGTTGTTATGTCTTTTGGTCTAATGAACGCTCCTGCAGCTTTTATGGATTTGATGAACTGTGTGTTCAAATAATATTTGGACATGTTTGTTATTGTGTTCATTAATGACATACTTATCTACTCTCGGAGTGAGGAGGAGCATGCAGACCATTTGAGAGTTGTGTTGCAAACTCTCAAGGACCGGCAGTTGTTTTCTAAGTTTAGCAAGTGTGAGTTCTGGATGCAGTCTGTGGCTTTTCTGGGTCACATAGTGGCAGGAGATGGTATTCACGTGGATTTGCAAAAGATTTAAGCTACGAAGAACTGGCCCAGACCTACTTCTTTATTGGATATTCAGAGTTTCTTGGGTTTGGTCAGTTATTACAGGAGGTTCGTGGAGAGGTTCTCTTCCATTGGTTCACCCTTGACTCGATTGACTCAGAAAAAGGTAAAATTCCAGTGGTCCGATATGTGTGAGAAGAGTTTTCAGGAGTTGAAGACTAGGTTGACCACCGCTCCAGTGTTTTCCCTACCCGAGGGTTCGGATGATTTTGTGGTTTATTGTGATGCTTCCAGTATCGGGTTGGATTGTGTGTTGATGCAGCGAGGGAAGGTAATTGCGTATGCTTCTAGATACCTTAAGCTCATGAGAAGAACTACCTTACTCATGATCTTGAGTTGGCAGCTGTGGTCTTTGCTTTAAAGATTTGGAGACATTACTTGAATGACGTTCATGTGGATGTGTTCACCGATCACAAGAGTCTCCAGTATGTGTTTACTAAGAAAGAATTGAATCTCTATCAGAGAAGGTGGCTTGAGCTTCTAAAGGATTATGACATGAGTGTGTTTTACCATCCGGGTAAGACCCATGTCGTGGCAGATTCACTTAGTAGATTGTCAATGGGTAGTGTGTCCTCAGTTAAGGATAGGAAGAAGGAGTTGGTGAAGGATGTACATCGACTTTCCCAATTGGGAGTGCGACTGAAGGTTGTGTTATTGTTCAGAATAGTTTCGGGTCATCCTTGGTAGCTGAGGTGAAGGCAAAGCAAGACATTGATCCAATTTTACTTCAGCTTAAGGGTGCAGTCCACCAGCAAAGGGTTGAGGTTTTCTCCCAAGGGGGAGATGGCGTGCTTCGTTATCAGGGTCTACTATGTGTGCCAGATGTAGATGGGTTGCGACAGCAGATTTTGACTGAGGCTCATAGTTCCAGATATTCTATTCACCCCAGTGCCACCCAGATGTACAGTGATCTACGAATAGTCTATTGGTGGAATGGTATGAAGAGGGACATAGTCGGTTTTATGGCTATATGTCCCAACTTTCAGCAAGTGAAGGTAGAGCATCAACGACCGGGTCGTATGATTCAGGATATTGACCTTCTTACCTGGAAGTGGGAGGCGATCAATATGGACTTCATTACGGGTTTGCCTCGTACTCGCAGGCAATATGATTTTATTTGGGTGATTGTCAACGGGATGACTAAGTCATCCCACTTCTTGGCTATTAAGACTACAGATTTGGCGAATGATTATGCAAGACTCTACATTCGGGAGATATTCTGATTGCATGGTGTTCCTTTGTCCATTATATCTGATAGGGGTACTCAGTTTACATCCAATTTTGGAAATCGTTTCAGAGGGGTCTTGGTACTCAAGTGAAGCCTAGCACAACTTTTCACCCACAGACGGATGGCCAGGCAGAGCATACTATTTAGACTTTAAAGGATATGTTGAGAGCATGTGTGATTGATTTCAAAGGTAATTGGGATGATCACTTGCCTCTTATCGAGTTTGCCTACAATAACAGCTTTTCTAGCATCCATATGATTTCTTATGAGGCACTTTATGGTCGTAGGTGTAGGTCTCCTATTGGTTGGTTCGAGATTGGTCAGGCAGCCTTGATTGGGCCAGATTCGGTGCATGAGACCATGGAGAAAGTTTAGCTTATTAGGGAGAGGTTGAAGACAGCTCAGAGTCGACAGAAATCCTATGCAGATGTGAGGAGGAGGGAGTTAGAGTTCGAGGTTGATGATTGGGTGTTTCTTAAGGTGTATCCCATGAAGGGTGTGATGATATTTATGAATAAAGGAAAGCTTAGTCCTCGTTTTATGGGTCCTTATTGGATTCTGAGAAGAGTTGGTAAGGTTGCTTATGAGTTGGATTTACCAACAGAATTAGAAGCGGTTCATCCATGTCTCCATGTTGAAGAAGTGTGTTGGTGATCCGACCTTGATTGTTCCTTTGGAGGATGTAGGTGTGAAGGATATTCTCACTTATGAGGAGGTTCCCGTATAGATCCTTGATCGTCAGATTCGGAGGTTGAGAAACAAGGAAGTCGCCTCGGTAAAAGTTCTATGGAGAAATCCGATTGTAGAGAGAGCTACTTGGGAAACGGAAGATGCCTTGAAGGCCAAATATCCCCATATCTTTCCTTCTGATTCAGTTCCATCTTGAGGTACTAGTTTCCTTCTTAGTATGTCCCTCCGATCCTATTCCATCAGTTCCTCTCATGATCTTAGCATGCATTCATGTTTTCGAAGTTGATTCAGTCATGTTTTAAGTTAAAAGGTTCAATTTTCATATTTGTTCCTCGGTCTCCGTGTTTTGGATATGGGTTGGGTTTTTATCTCTCTAGTTTTCCTTTCTTAGTCTTCATTCGAGGATGAATGATCCCAAGGGGGAGATATTGTAACACCCCAGGATTTCAGTCAGCGGTAAAACTTAGAGCTCACTAAAAATCTGTTGTTGTTGGTCACCACGGGCATCGGAATTCTGACGGGCTGTGTTTCTCATCGTGGGGTGCGGTCAGTGGCCCCTGAGCCAAGTTTCCTTGGCCCGATGGGCGTTACAGGTGCAATGGCCCATGGAAACCCACCGTCAGAATACCCCATTGACCTTTCCCCTCACCCCCTTCCCTCTATGGGCAACCCCACGGGCATCGTAGGCGCGATCGGTCGTGGGAGCTTGTCATCAAAATAGTCCAGCATACCCCAACAAAGTACTCCCCTGCTCGACGCCTTGGCTGACGGGCCATTGTGGGCGTGACACCCATCGTGTAGTCCGTGAGGTGGCCCTTTTCCTGCAGTTTCTTATTTAAGTCCCAGGGGTATTTTAGTCATTACCCACCCATTTTAACTCCTAAATGATATCGTTTTCACTACTTTGAGAAGGGTTTCTACCCCCATTTAGCCTAAGATTCTCATTATACTTCATTCATCCCTCAAATTGGGAAAACGTTCTCCTCCAAGCTCCAAGTCTCAAGCTCCAAGATCAAGTTTCCTAAATCTTTTCGATTTCAAGTCGGTAGCTTCAATCAAGGTATGTGGGTATTCAACAATGGGTACCTCTCACCCTTGTGCCTAAAACCCCAAATTCTTATTTTGAACTATGAACTTGTGAAATTAGGGTTTGATCTAAATTGGGGAAAACTTTGTGAAATCAGTTTCTATGTCCAAATTCATGGTTTCTTATTACTTATTTATGATTTGATCATGATTCCTTTATTGGGTTTAAAATCCCAAGCATTAAAGAGGATTTCTAACATGATTCCATTGAATTGCATATTTTCAAGTGAAATTGGGCATGATTAGATATCATAACTCTATGAATTTATGAAATTGCATGCCTAATTCTTCAATTATGAATTTAGAAAGAAAGATATGATTTGAATTGTGGTCATGCTTTACTTCAAGAACTTATGATATGAGAATTTCATGATACCCGATGTGTCTTCATATTTTTCAAAGAAGATTTGGTATTCGATCATACCTTCATGAATTTATGATCTATATGCATGTTTCGGGAGTAGTATTTAGCACCGAGTGATGAGGGTTCGAATACCCAAGTCCAAAAACTATGTTGCTACCGTAGGTTATGATTTGCCCTATGGGCTTATGAGAGTGGATCCACATATTGATTATGGTTTCCTTTCCTTAGCAGGGCATAGGGCAGCTTTGCCAACTAGGGTTATATAGTTGGGTATGGTGGCCCGTACTTTGGCAAGGTTCGGGCCATCTTTGCTAACTAGGGTTTATATAGTTAGATTCCATGTAGCTCACATGGTCTATTATCGGTTATATGAAACTCCCATATGAAAGCTTTTGACTTATTTAAAATTTTACGATATCTATTTTGAGTTTTGACTCTTATTTCATGATTTGTTATTCTACTTATGACATTCACTACGAACCTTCATTTATGCAAGAACCAAGTTCTTATACATGTTTTGAGCACATTTTCATTATTTTTTGTGCATCTCTTACATACTCGATACATCCTATAGTACTGACACATATCTTGCGCTGCATCTTTTGATGATGCAGATTCAGGCTCGTTCCCTCACACTCGTGGCTAGATTTCTGTATGCATTGTGTGTCGTGTACTCATGTCTAAGTAATTGTGTGGTATGCATTGCTTAGGAAATGGTTAAGAATGTCCACAAACATGTTTTTCAGTCTGGTGAAATGAACTAGGTGTTTTGCTTGTTGGTTTACAAAGGTTGATTATTCATTGTTGTGACTGTGGATTTATGTGACATTCGGTTGGCTCAGGTACCATGCCTGGTATGGGATATACTAACGGTTGGCTTGGGTACCATGCCTGGTACGGGATATACTAACGGTTGACTTGGGTAACACGCTTGGTACGGGATATACTAATGGTTGGCTCGAGTACCACGCCTTGTATGGGTTAACTTTATTGTATTATTGCATCTTTACTAATGGTTCCTGAGTGGACCGTGTTGTGTTTATGATTTGTGGTTATGCATTTTGGTCCTTGCGAGGCCGGGTTGTTACATTGATCTATGAGTTTGGTCTTGGTGTAGACCGGGTTGTATGTTTGACACTTAGGTGTTGCCTAGAGGGGATCCAGGATGGGTCCGGGATATATAACGCGGTATAATTGTTATTGTGAATTGTTGATCGTGGTTGTGGAAGTGATTTACATGTGGGAACAAGTTAGGGAGAGACTTGTAGTCTAGAAATAATTGTTGACTTGTTTACGTGTTTCTGTACTCTTAGTTGACTTCTTTGCTATTTATACATTGTTTATTTGGAACTGACTGATGAGTCTACCAGTACACGGTGGTTGTGTACTGATACTGCACTTCCTTGTCTTTTGTAAGTACAAGAAATCTTCTAGCGGTTGATGCACGACCTCACTTGTAGGCCTGACACTTCGAGATATCAAGGGTGAGTTGTTCGACCAAGCTGCCTTGATTTCTATCCATTGAGTTCTAGCCTACTTATTGTGGGCTTAGACTATTTCTTCATTTGGGGTTGCATCCCCGTACTCTAGATTTGGTAGATATTTTTTGTACGATGACTTTTAGATTCTAGGGAGGGATTTTTCGCAGGTTATATTTTAATAGAGTTAATTTATTTATGGTGTTTGCTAGTTTACTTTTTGCACACTAGTTTTAGGCTATTAGGCTATGCTAAGGATTGAGTTCTACTGGTTCGCTCATCCGAGGGTTGGGTGGGTTCCACTCACGATGGTCTGAATCGTGACACTCATACGCCCATTTCTTATTCCAGTCGGTCCAGTCACTGGATTTAACAATAAGTTTGCACTTTTTGTTTCATATATTAGGGAAAATGTCTCAAAACACACATAAACTATGGTCGGAATTGTTGTTACATACTCTAACTTTGTGGAGGTCCTATGACCCCCCTGGACTATTTTATAGTGTAATATTTAGGGTATTATCAGCTTAGCTTGACCACTAAATCACTCAAACTAAAGTAAGTGCTTTCACACGCTATCAAAAAGAGGGTTCAGTTCTCATTAATATTAATTTATCTTCCATTAACCCTAGAATTTTCTTAAAACTCTCTAACTTTATCTTCTTGATTATTGATCAAATAACACAAATCATTCCAATTTCATGTGATTTTTACTTTCAATCTACTATTTTGAAGTTGCTGCTTATATGTGTGTTCACTTGCATGTCCATCTATGCTAATAATACCCACAATATTACACTATAAAATAATTCAGGGGGGTCATAGGACCCCCACAAAGTTAGAGTGTGTAACAACAATTTCAGCCATAGTTTAGGTGTGTCTTGAGCTATTTTCCCCATATATTACATGACCAACTTGACAAGTTAAGACAATAATTACACCTTTGCGCTTTTAATAGCACTAATTCGATATAAAATTATGCTAATGTTAACTCTATTATAAACTGAAACGTCACCAACTTGTAATATGAGAACCGATTAAATATAGTGCTAACAAAATTATGACTAGTGCTACTTTTTGCCTTGGATCAAGGTAAATTATTATCAATGACTATGTTACTTTATGCAGTGATTCAATATGGTATTTTAGCTAAAAATATAAATTTTTGGTCTTATACTTTGATAATTTGGTCCTTATTTTTTTATTTACACCAAAAAAATTATTTTAGAAATACTGAATTAAATTGAACCAAAGTTGAAAAAATTGAACCGAAATAAATTCAGTTAGGTATTTGGTGCACACTTTTTCAAAATCAAAAATCAAAAAACTGAACCGAAGAACTGAACGTCCATTCCTAATAAATATAATATACAGATGAAGCATCTTGCAAAATAAAAGACTCTAGGCCATTTTCTCCTTGCATATTATTAAGTTCCATTGTAATCTTGTCCATGTAATTTTGATAGACATAGCGAGTGATTCAAACGTACAGAGTAAATTACTTTCTATAATGATCTTGTAGATGTATCACTTACATGGACAATGCCCTAAAAGAACTCTATCAACTCCCCACTTTTGTTAATACATCGTAAGACTAGAGTCATTTGCTTTTTATGTGAAAAGTCTTTCGATTCATCAACTAGTATTCCAAAATAATAATCATCCAAATCTTTGATGCTAGATTTAGTTATTTCTTTAGCACACACGTCCACAATCTCTTTTTTAATTATAAAACAAATTCTTATCATATTTTAGAGCATGTTATAATATTACCTTTCTCACATTCACATGGTTAACCTCATGAAATTCCAAAAATCCATGAAAAAAAACCTTTGTATTTAGAATTTTCACTCTCATCGTGACAAAAAAATGGTAATCCATTTCTTAGTAGAAACCTTACCACATCAATTGAGCCATTTAAGAATTCGATAATCACTTTTTGCTTTCTCATTTTTCTTGTGAAAAGAATATTGAAGCGATTGATGTTGATTCTCCAAATCTAGCATCCTATTGAAATATTTATTATGAATACTATTTATTTCACCAACATTCAATCTATGTCTTTCCAAACTATGGTTCGAACTTCAAAAATCATCTTGTATGAATGATTTTTTCGCATTACCACGACTTTTAAATTCATTTTTGTACGAATAACAATACAAATAAAATGTAGCATCATCTTTTATGCTATATTCCAACACACAGAATATGAAGATTTAATCCACTTAAGATTAAATTGGTGCATTTTGTTCCCAAACTTAGTTTTAGGATATTCACAAAGTTTTAATTACCAAGGCCCCATCTGAATATAATATTTTCTCACATCATGTCATGACCCAAAAACATAAGCTATGATGACACCTATATTTCCAACCTATAGGTAAACCAACCCAAATATTTATCAATCTAATTCAGTAAATCAAGTAAAAAGGTAAAGAGATAGGTCAAATATCTCAAATACTAAGTCTTTCATAAATAAAACGTGGAACAACTGAAATACTTTCCTAGATTTGGTGTCATAAGTACAAGAGTTTCTACAATACGATACAAGTCTACAACTAGAATGAAAAGTTCAAATGTAAAATGACAGAATAAATAAAAGATAGGTGAAGATGTGAACCACGGAATAGCCAAGTAGCTCACTACAACTCCAAAGTAATCCAAGCTCGGACTCATAAAGCTTTCCAAGATGCATTAGTGCTCAAAATTGAATCTGCACCATAAAGAGTGCAGTAAGTGTAGTATGAGTGTAAAATCACGTGTACCCAATATGTATTATAGACCGACAACAAGGAAGCAGTGACAGAACTTATGTAAAAAATTATTCTCTAATTACAAGTCTATACTATACTCAATATTCAAGTTTTCACAGAAATAGGAACAGTTAGTTGCCACAAAATATTCAAACATTATTTAAGCACATAATCAAGTAAGTATGAAGGATATAATGCGATGAAATATAATGAGATGATATGCTCCAAATACCCAATAATCTCTCAATCATATATACAAAATACTCCTTGATAATACATCGAGAGTTCGTGACCCATGGGAGACTCGTGAGATCCATATACCAACACGAATGGTCTTCACGTGCTATCAGAAAATCAATTAATCACCAGCACGGATAATCTCCACGTGCCCAAATCATAATAAATCCCCAATATGAATGATCTCCACATGCCCAATTAATAATGATAGAACGATCACAGTATGAATGATCTCCACGTGCCCAACCTTTATTCACACTCGAACTCAATGCAAATGCATATGCATAATATAATATTATATTCACATCGACTATCACAAATATACGAGTTAAATAGAAAACATGTACACAAAAAAACAACCAAGTTAAATATTCATTAGCTAATGCCCATATGCTTTGACATTCTCGAATTACAATCCATCGTTTCATAGTAATGAACTTTTTTATTTATAATACCAATACTTGTACCAATTTCTATCACATCATGGGTACGAGACCCGTATCTTTCGCCCTTTCCAATTACCTATTCTATTTTTAATATTTAATTAAAAAACATCCTTTAATAAAGTTTAGGAAGTTTTAACATACCTCGAATGGCAAACAATGTATCACGAATCCTCAAGATTTAGGATTCTTGTTCGTAAATCTTCCAAATATTTCCAACCTTTCAGATATGCATTATTGATAAATAAACGAGTCCAAATTTATAATCAAGTTTCAACCTTGATTTCATTTAATAGGTCAATCTCATATTTTCGAAATTTTAAGCTTCAGCCTAAGTCTTAATTTTGTCCAAATATCATAAATCGAATGGTGTTCATATAATATATATATATATATATATAACACCCCAAAAATTTTAAGCTAAGATTCAGATCATACTTCTAAGTGTTAACTATCAAAATGGCAGACAGAAATCACGGATGGGTTCCACAGACCATGGACTGTGGATTCCACCTGTGGAACCTGACTTATAGCCCAACCTCTAGTCTAAGATCCACGAGAGAGATTTATGGACCATGGATCAGACCACAGACCGTGGTTGTCTCTCGTCAAAAGCAAACCCGCAAGGTGACAAAAAACCTAAGAACCACAGACTAGGTCCACGAGCCTTGGACTAGTCTACAGACCGTGGTTACCGACCGTAGAACCCTATTCTAAAAATTTCAGCAGCTTTTCAATTAGGTTTCCCAGGGGTATTTTAGACTTTTCTTATTCTTGTAAATCCTATACTAAGTCATTTTAATCTTATTTAGGGGAGTTTTAATCAGACTTAGTTGATTTTTTCCTCATTCCCTTGATAGAACATCAGAAAGAAAGACAAGAACCATTCTTTCAAGTTTCAAGACCTAGGGCTTCTTCTCCAAGTCTCCACCTTCAAGTTCTACCTAGGAAAATCTTCAAGTTCAGGTATGTGGGTACTCAGTAAGGATTCTCTTCAACCCTTATGTCCAAAACCTCAAGTTTTACTTTGAGTTTTATGAACTTATGAAGTTAGGGTTCTTACCCAATTATGGAAGTTTACTGTAAATTCAATTTTCTTACGTTGTTACATGATTTCTATTCCTACTTACATAAGTTTTTATAAGTATTTCTTAATCCCATGATTTGAAAGATAAACCTAACATAATTTAACATTATTGCTTATTTTTAAGAAAATTTAGCATGTTCAGATAACATGACCTCAAGTGTTCAAAAGAATAGCATTCCTAGTTCCTCAAGTTATAAAATTCAGTAAAAACATGTATTTGAACTAATGTCATACTATACTTTTAAAGAGATATATTTTCATGCTATGTATGAGCTCTATGATATGGTTTCAGGAGTAGTATTTAGCATCGAGTAGATGAGGGTTCCAGACAACCCAAGTCCAGAACTACGTTGTGCGTAGTTAAAAGGGTCCTCGTTAGTTGAGAGTGTCACCTCTAGCCCAATGGGCTCATGACAGTGGTTCTACTCTAAACATGGTCTTATTCTCTGACAAGGTATAGGGCAGCTCTGGCAACTAGGGTTCAGAAGTTTGATTCCATGTAGCTCACATAATTTATGTCGATTGTAAGAAAGTACCACTAAAATAGTTTCAAGTTTGATAAATGTACATGACTCTTAGCTTTCAATTTCAAACTTACTAATTTATGATTTATAGTTATATTTCATGTTTTCAGCTTATGATTTTACTTTAAGCCATTGTACTACATATTTTACTATTATTATATGATACCAGTTTTAAGCATGCTTTCAAGTACGTTTTATCATGATATATGCATATCTCACTGTCACTCCACGAGGCTATAATCTAGACGTAACACGATGCTCAGTGTCATAAGTGACCCCAAGCTAACCCATGGTTTGGCATATCTAGATAATTTTTGATAAAAATATAAACTATGTGGAAAGCGGAAAACATTTAAATATCTGAGATGGAAAATAAGCCCGAGCATGTCTGAATATAAAAATATAAATAAGGGTATAATAAGTCTGAAAAACAACACTAACAACTCAATAGTTAAATCTAGTTCTATGTCTGAAAGCCTCTAACTGATATGAGTTGCTGGGACAAGCCCCCAGCTAACTCTAATAATCCGAAAAATGGAATATAAAACTAAAAGATGAAAGCATATCTATTGTCCTCAAACTATGAGGACTCACAACTGAAGTTGTTGAGTACGGATTGAAAATCAAGCTAAGCGTGGTCCAGATGCTGAGTGCCTGAACCTACATCATAAAATGATGTAGCACAAAAGTATGCGTCAGTACTTTGAATGTACTGAGCATGCAGGATATGTACTAAGATGAATAATATAAATACTGAACATGGAAATACATACTAAAGCATAAATTGAAGGATAAGCTGAATACAGTGACCAAGTACTATTATGAGTATATAGCATGCCAAACTAAATAACTGAATACAAGGTCAATGCAATATGAGTCTGACTGTGGGAGCTAATATTAATCGACATACCCCAAGCTGAGCTAGCTATGGGGCCAATCTATAACCCTGGATAGAAGGGTGTTCATACCTTACCAAGGGTACAAATAATTCTGACATGGATCCATTAAACTCATGTCCACAAGGGACGAGGGTGTACAACCTAATTTGATAGCTAACCCCTTTTATACCTATGGTAGCGCCATAGTTCTGGGACTTAGGGACTTCGACTAAAGGTCATAGCCTAGTCTGACAATTAATCCTTCATCCCTTCATCCGCTTGGTACTAAGTCTACTACCAACTGAATGTAAAGTAATGAAATGCAAACTGAAATACTGGATAGCTTAAATACTAAAGATCATCTGAGAATGCAACATACGTATACTGAAACTGATGGCATTCTAGTTCTGAAGTATAATTGTCTGGATTATCTGACTAGCAAGTATAAATTATGAGTACTAAAATTAATACGTGCTGGGGTTACTGAACTCTGTACAACTGACCATGCTAATTCTTTAAGAAACATGTAATGATTATCATACAAGCAATAGAATCTGAGTTGCAATGATTCCCTAAGGTATAGAAACCCTAGGTTTGAAGAACTAATGGAGAACTGAAGAACTAAACTGAATCTAGGGACCCAATGGGTGAAAGGAACCCACTAATAAAATCCCACATACATGGATGAGAATCTAAGGAGAAATCCTTAGATTTTAGGGGCTAATTTGAAGAAGACCTTCTGCTTGTTCTTGAGAGAAACTGTCGCCTTTTTTCTCCTTTTCTTTCTAAGTGTCTAATGATTCTAGGAGAATGGGTGATTTATGTAGTTTTTGACTGATTAGTTAGACTTAGATTAAACAAAATATCGTAACTTAGGCCTTAAAAGAGATAGGAAAGGTTTGGAATACCCCTGGGAAATTTAAAAGAAAATTGCTAAAATTCGTGACTCAGGTTCCACGGATGGGTTTCACAGTCAGTGGATGATTCCACGTCCCGTAGAATCCTGTCATGGTTCCTGGGCCCTTTTTTCAAGATGTGGATCTGAGTTCTATGACTTGGGCTCACGACTCGTGGAACCCTATCGTGGTTCTTAAGGGATTGATGACCCTCAGGTCTGAGTTCTATGAGACCATTCCACGACTTGTGGATCATTCCACGAGATGTGGAAATAAGTCGTGGTTCATCGGGATAGTTGGGTCTCAGGTCTGAGTTCCACGAGTGGAATCCATGACTCATGGATCATTCCATGGTCCATGGTTTTGACTCGTGGTCTTGACCCCAACTTGGCTGGTTTCTGTCTGAGTTACACGAGTCCAGTCCACGGCTCGTGAACTGTTCCATGGCTCGTGGATCTGACTCATGGAATGACTGACACTAGAAATTTTATTTCTTTCTGGTTTTCTGAGCTAAGTCTAGGCTTGGAAGTTCTAGGGTGTTACAATATCTCCCCCTTGGAATTATTCGTCCTCAAATAAAGACTAAACAAGCTGAATTTAGAGGGAAAGAGCTGCAATCCCTACCAAATGAGTACTAGAAGCTGATATCTAACTGACTTGAGTTGCATGGATATGCAAACATGCTGAAATGCAAGGATAACTGAGGGAACATGACACTGTGACTGAATTACACAAGAGTAAACTAAGAAACTGAAGAGGAACTATTACCTCGAGCTGAATCTAATTCGGAAGGGAAGAGGTGAGGGTACTTGGCCATCATGGATGCTTCTGCTTCCCAAGTAGCTCCCTCGACTGACTGATTTCTCCATAAGACTTTCACCGAAGTGACTTCCTTATTTCTCAACTTATTAACCTGATGGTCAAGAATCTCAACTGGAACTTCCTCGTATGTGAGGCTATCATTCACAACCACACTCTCTAAAGGCACAATCGATGCCAGATCACCAACACATTTCTTCAACATAGAAATGTAAAAGACTGGATGAACCTCTGCTAGTTCTGCTGGCAACTCTAACTCATAAGCCTTATTACCAATCCTTTTCAAAATTCTATAAGGACCTATGTACCTGGGACTGAGCTTCCCTTTCTTTGCAAATCTCATCACAACCTTCATGGGTGAAACTTTTAGGAAGACCCAAACGTCGATCTCAAATTCTAAGTCTTTTTTCCTCACATCTGCGTAGGACTTCTGACGACTCTGAGCTATCTTCAGCCTTTCTCTAATAAGCTGAACTTTCTCCATAGCCTCATGAACTGAATCTGGCCCAATTAAAGCTGCTTCACCTACTTTGAACCAACCAATCAGTGACCTGCATCTACGCCCATAGAGTGCCTCATACGTCACCATCTGGATGCTGGAATGGAAACTGTTATTGTAGGAAACTCTATAACAGGTAGGTGATCATCCCAACTACCTTTGAAATTGATCACACAAGCCCTCAACATGTCCTCTATGGTATGGATGGTATGCCCTATCTGACCATCCGTCTATGGATGAAATGTTGTGCTGAGATTCACCTGAGTACCAGAACCTTTCTGAAATGATTTCCAGAAATAAAATGTAAACTAGGGCCCCTATCTAAGATGATAGACAAGGGAACCCCATGCAACCTAACTATCTCGTTGATGTAGAGTCTGGCATAATCCTCCATGGAATCTGTAGTCTTGACAGTCAAGAAGTGAGCTGACTTAGTAACTCTGTCCACTATCACCCAAATAGAGTCGTGCTGCCTATGAGTACGAGGTAAACCTGTAATAAAATATATATTGATCACCTCCCACTTTCAAGTAGGAATGCTAATATCCTGAGTCACACCTCCTAGTTTCTGATGTTTTACTTTCACCTGCTGATAGTTAGGACACTTAGCCACAAAGTCTGCAATATCCCTCTTCATGTCGTTCCACCAATAGACTTCCCGTAGATTATAGTACATCTTAGTGGCACTGGGATGAATAGAATATATGGAATTATGGGCTTTTGTAAGGATATGCTTCCTCAACTCACTCACATTAGGTACACATAAACGACCCTGGTAGTGAAGTACACCATTTTCCCCTTGAGAGAAAACCTTAACTCTTTGTTGTTGAACTGCACCTTTCAACTGAAGTAATATGGGATCGTTGTCTTGTTTCTCTTTAACCTCAGCTACCAATAAGGATTCTGACCCATTTTGTACTATCACACCACCATATATCATGTCTTTAAGACAAACTCCTAAATGAGCAAGCCTATGAACATCTCTGGCTAATTCTTTCTTCTCCTCCTCAACATGTGACACATTGCCCATGAACAGTCTGTTGAGGGCATCAACCACTATATTGGCCTTACCTGGATGGTAGAGCATATTCATATCGTAATCCTTGAGGAACTCGAGCTACTTTCTCTGACAAAGATTCAGCTCTTTATAGGTAAACACATACTGGAGGCTCTTATGATCTCTGAACACGTCTACATAGACACCATACAAATAATGTCTCCGAATCTTTAGGGAAAACACAAATGTTGCAAGCTCAAGGTCATGAGTCGGGTAGTTCTTCTCATGAGTCTTAAGCTGTCTGGAGGCATACGCTATGACCTTACCTTGCTGCATCAAGACACAACCCAAGCCAACTCTAGATGCATCACAATAAACCACAAAGCTATCAGAACCCTCTGGTAGAGTCAAAATGGGAGTTGTAGTCAACCTGGTCTTCAATTCTAGGAAGCTTTTCTCACACTCATCTGACCACTGCAACTTGACCTTCTTCTGAGTCAACTTGGTCAATGGGGAAGCTATGGATGAAAATCCTTCAACAAACCTCTTGTAGTAACCGGCCAAACCCAAGAAGCTTCTGATGTCTGTCGGAGAGGTGGATCTGGGCCAGTTCTTCACTGCCTCAATCTTCTAAGAATCGACTCAGATTCCCTCACTAAACACCACATGATAAAGAAAAGCAATTGATTTTAACCAAAATTCACACTTACTGAACTTGGTGAACAACTGGCGTTCCTTGAGAGTTTGCAACACCACTCTCAAGTGGTCTGCATGCTCTTTCTTACTCCGAGAATATATGAGTATATCATCGATGAAGACAATGATGATCAAGTCTATATACTGCTTGAACACTCTGTTCATCAAATCCATGAAAGTTGTAGGAGAATTAGTTAGTCCAAAAGACATAACTACAAATTCATACTGACCATACTGAGTCCTGAAGGCTGTCTTTGGAGTGTCACTATCTCTGACTCTGAGCTGATGATAGCCGGATCGGAGGTCTATCTTAGATAAGCAACTAGCACCCTGAAGCTGGTCAAACAAGTCATCAATCCTAGGGATGGGATATTTATTCTTGATTGTGACTTTGTTCAATTGACGGTAGTCGATGCACATCCTGAGAGAATCATATTTCTTATGTATGGAAATCACTAGATCACCCCATGGAGATATGATGGGTCTGATGAAGCCCTTATCTAGAAGGTCTTTCAACTGTTCTTTCAATTCCTTAAGCTCATCTGGATCCATTATGTAAGGAGGAATCAAAATAGCTTGGGTATCTGGAAGAAGATCTATTCCGAAGTTGATTTCCCTTTCGGGAGGAACTCTGAGAAGCAACAACAACATACCCAGTGTATTCCCACAGCGTGGGGTCTGGGGGGGTAGAGTGTACGCAGTCCATACCACTACCTCAGAGGTGAGGTAGAGAGGTTGTTTCCGATAGACCCCCGGCTCAAGACAAAACCATCTAAAAATAGGCTAAAAAGGACGTGACAATGATACAGGATAAAAATACAAGATAAAACTACAAGAGACGATAGGAAGTAATATGTAGTAACAAACAACAGACAAAAACAGAGCACTGCCACAAAATACTACCACGAGGAATCCAAGAACAAGGAACTATAAGCGTAATTCTACAATTACTAGTCGGGACAATAAGCCTACACTGCAACCTACTAGCCTACACACACTTCTACCTACTACTCTTCTACCCTAATCCGCGTCCTCCACACCTTCCTATCTAGGGTCATGTCCTCTGAGAAGATCTTCTGGAAATACTTCTAGGAACTCATTTGCTACGGAGACTGACTCAAGAGTTGGGGTCTCGGAGTTTGAATCCTTAACCCAAACAAGATGATAGATATATCCTTTGGAAATAATTTTTTTGGCCTTAAGGTAAGACATAAATCGACCTACAGGCACTGAGGTTCTACCCTTCAACTCTAAGGCTGGCTTGTTTGGAAACTGAAATCAAACGATCCTAGTTCTGCAATCAATTGAGGCATAATAGGAATGTAACCAATCCATGCCTAGAATAATATTTAAGTCAGTAATTTCTAACTCTACAAGAGTGTCTGAGGTGACTTTTTGGGAAACTGTGATAGGGAAATCTTTGTGTACCCATCTAGCTATAACTGGGTCACCAACTAGAGTAGAGACTGAGAAGGGTTCTGGGAGAGTTTTTGGACTGACAACAAAATTTATTTCTATATATGGAGTTACAAAAGAAAGTGTAGCCCTTGGGTCTAACAATGTATAAACATCTAAATAAAAGACTCGTAACGTAGCGTGACCACATCGGGAGAATCCTCCTGGTCCTGCCGAGTTTGAAGGGCATAGAGCATGTTCTGGCATTGACCACCATATGTACCAGATGAGGCACCCTGCTGAATGGGGTGACCTTCCGGAGATGCTATAGAACTAGCCTATTTATGTGGGCGAGCATCCTTGACCTTCTGTGAAGTTGCTGGACAATCCCTCATTCTGTGGCCTAGCTTGCCACAACCAAAAAACTTTCCACTACCAGCCATACACTCACCTAGGTGGTTCCTACCACACTTCTTGCAAACTGGATGAGTGCACCCGCTAGTGACTGTACCTTGGGACATAGAGCCTGGCACCCTATCTCGCCTATCCTGCCTGGACTTAGGCCCTGGAGCACTATTAGAGGATGGGTATAGAACTGAAGATTTCTATCAGGACTGAGAGCAGTTACCACCTTTTGACCTCTACTGAGAGTAGTTGAAGTCACCTGTCCTAGCTCTCTTACTTTCTCCTCCCCTCTCTTTGATTTTCTCCTCCTCAATCTGCTAACCATAAGTAACTAACCTGGAGATATCCATCTCCTTAACCAGCATAGCAGTCTTGCACTCCTTGACCACATCATCGGACACACCAGATACAAACTTACTCATACGGGCCCTAGAGTCAGCTACTATCATCGGAGCATACTTAGACAACTAGGTAAACCTGGGTGCATATTTCTTCACACTCATATTATCTTGCTTCAAGTTGATGAACTCCTAGACCTTGGATTCCCTGAGTTCAAGTGGGAAAAACCTATCCAAAAAGGCAGTCTTGAAGTGGTTCCAAATTAGTGGACCTACCTTAGTACAACGAGACTCCTTCCACTGCTGATACCAATTATAAGCCACTCCCTTCAATTGATAGTGGGCTAAATTTGCACTCTCGATCAGAGTGACACCCATAATATCCATCACCTTCTGAATTTCATCAAGATATTCTTATGGATCCTCTTCGGACTTGGACCCATGAAATTCTGGAGGGTTCATTCGAGTGAAGTCTCGAATTCTAGCTGTGACAGAGTTAGTCTGAGGTAAAGCTAGTGCCACAGCCTGCTGATTCACCTGAGCGGTCATGACCTGAGCAAGCACCTGGAAAGCAGCCTTAAATTCGGCATGAGTGACTTGCTCATTCAGAGGGTCTGTTGGAACTGCTGGTGCCTGCTGGTTCCTCGCATTGGCTCTTCTGGGAGGCATTTTTCTAAAACGTGTAGAGCATGAATTAGAAGGAGATTAAATAGAGTTCACACTCTATAGCATGATATGGAAAAGAAAGAATGGAAGTTTTTCCTACTAACATCTCATAGCTTCTCCCCCATAAGTGTGGTGCGCTTCACACCTATAAAGAAGACTCTAATTGACGCAGCTTTTAGACACCCTAGGACACTTGATTCTGATGCCTGATACCAAGTTTGTCATGCCCCGAGACTACCCCATAGACGTACCACGATGCTCAGTGTCACAAGTGACCTCAAGTTAACCCATGGTCTGGCATATCTAGATAATTTCTTATAAAAAAACAAAACTATGCAGAAAGCAGAAAGTATTTAAATATCTGAGATGGGAAAGAAGCCAAGCATGTATGAATATAAAAATATAAATAAGGGTATAATGAGTCTGAAAAACAACACTAACAACTCAAGTTCTATGTCTGAAAGCCTCTAACTTATATGAGTTGTTGGGAAAAGCCCCCAGCTAACTCTAATAATCTGAAAACTGGAATATAAAACTAAAAGATGAAAGCATATCTATTATCCTCAAACTATGAGGACTCACCACTGAAGTTGCTGAGTACGAACTGGAAATCAAACTAAGCACGGTCAGGATGATGAGCACCTGAACCTATTCATACAATAATGTAGCACAAAAGTATGCGTTAGTACTTTGAATATGCTGAGTATGCGAAATATATACTAAGCTGAACAATATAAAGACTAAACATGGAAATACATACTAAAGCATAAACTGAAGGATAAGTTGAATGCAGTGACCAAGTACTATTATGAGTATATAGCAAGCCAAACTGAATACAAGGTCAATGCAATATGAGTCTGACTATGGGAGCTATTATTAACTAACATACCTTAAGCTGAGCTAATTATTGGGCCAACTTGTAACCCTAGATGGATGGGTGTTCATACATTACCAAGGGTACAAACAATTTTGACGTGGATCCACTAAACTGATGTCCACAAGGGATGAGGGTGTACAACCTAATTTGACAGCAAACCCCTTTCATGCCTATGGTAACGCCGTAGTTCTGGGACTTAGGGACTTCTACTAAAGGTCATAGCCTAGTCTGACAGCTGAGCCATCATCCCTTCATCTGCTTAGTACTAAGTCTACTCCCAACTGAATGCAAAGCAATGAAATGCAAACTGAAATACTGGATAGCTCAATACTGAAAATCATCTGAGAATTCAGAATACGTATACTGAAACTGATAGAATTCTAATTCTGAAGAATAATTGTCTGGATCATCTGACTAGCAAGTATAAATTATGAGTACTGAAATTAATACATGCTAGGGTTACTGAACTCTGTACAACTGACCATGCTAATTCTCCAAGAAACATGTAATGATTATCATACAAGTAATAGAATCTGAGTTACAATAATTCCCTAAAGTTTAGAAACCCTAGGTCTGAAGAACTAATAGAAAATTGAAGAACTGAATTAAATCTAGAGACCCAATGGGTGAAAGGAACCCACTAGTGAAATCCCACAAACCTAGATGAGAATCTAAGGAGAAATCCTTGGATTTTAGTGTCTAATGATTCTAGAAGAATGGGTGATTTAAGTAGTTTTTGACTGATTAGTTAGACTTAGATTAAGAAAAACGCTGTATCTTAGGCCTTAAAAGAGATAGGAAAGGTCCAGAATACCCCTGGGAAATTTAAAAGAAAACTATTGAAATTTCCAACTCGGGTTCCATGGATGGTTTTCACGATCCATGGATACTTTCACAGCCCGTGGAACCTTGTCGTGGTTCCTGGGCCCTTTTATCAAGCTATGGGTCTGAGTTCCATGACTTGGGTTCATGACCCATAGAACTGTCCACGGTTCGTGGAACCCTATCATTGTTCTTGAGGGATTGATGACCCTCAGGTCTGAGTTCTACGAGACCATTCCATGACCCGTGGATCATTTCATGACTCATGGAAATAGGTCATGGTTTATAGGGATAGTTGGGCCTCAGGTATGAGTTCCACGAGTGGAATCCATGACTCATGGATCATTCCATGGTCTGTGGTTCTGACTCGTGGTATTGACTCCATCTTGGCTGGTCTCTGTCTGAGTTCCACGAGTCCAGTCCACGGCTTGTGGACTATTCCATGGCTCGTGGATCTGTCTCGTGGAATGACTGACACTAGAAATTTTATTTCTTTCTAGCTTTCTGAACTTTGTCTAGGCTTGGAAGTTCCGGGGTGTTACACTCACATACTCAGTACATCTCATAGTACTGGTCGTATACCTCTTTGTTTTGCATCTTATTGTGATGTAGATTTAGGCGCTCATTTCTAGATTCATGGCTAGATACAACATGACTTCCAATCGAATCGGTCATCCCTCATCATTCGAGGACTTCTTATGATTTTTTAGTTATTTTCATGATTTTCTTTCAGTAATTAGAGTTAGTTGGGGATCTTGTCCTATCAACTCATCTTATCAATTTTTAGAGGCTTTTCAAACATAGTTATACACTTAGTATTCATTGATTCAGGTTGTCTTTCTTACACTAATATTTATATGACAGATTAAGTTGCTCATTACTTCAGTTAAGCTTCTGCTCTATAAATTTATGTTCATGTTTAAAATCATGCTAATGCGAAGGGTTAGCTTGGAATCACTTGTGGTCTCAGGTCTCATGTTATGTCCAAGGGATAGGCTAAGGGAGTGACAAACTTGGTATAGAGCATCAGCTTTAAGGTATCCTAGGGTATCTGAAAGTTGCGTTAAGTAGAGTCTTTTTTGCATGGTTGTGAAGTGCGCCACACTTATAAGGGGGAGGCTACGAGACATTTTAGGAAACTCCACTTTTTTCATGATTCAATTATGTGCGATAGAGTTTAACTCCATTTACCCTTCTAATTCGTGCTTTACGCATTTCAGATAATTCCTCCACGCAGAAATAATTCAAGGAATGCTAATTCTCCAGTTCTAGACCACGAGGTCATAAACATGAAGTTTCAAAATTCCATCCAAATGTTGGCACAAGCTATGACTGCCCATGATAATCAATAGGCACCAATTCCTGTTAACCCAAATGAAGGGTCAGCTACTGCCAGAGTTAGGGATTTCATCCTTATGAATCCGTTGGAGTTCTTTTAGTCAAAGGTTGGTGAAGACCCACAAAAATTCATTTATGAGGTGATGTAGGTTATTGTTACTGACAGCATTAAGCTAGCTTCCTACCAGCTCAAGGATGTATCTCACATCTGGTTCACCCATCCAGTGGAAGGATAGTAGGGGAAGTAATGTAGCTCCTATGACTTAGGACAGCTTCGTTAGGGATTTTATAGATAGGTTCTTCCCAAGAGAGTTGAGGGAGGCGAAGGCTGAAGAGTTTGTTAATTTAAGACAAGGATCTATGTCAGTCCAAGAGTAAGGGATGAAGTTCACTCAGCTCTCCAGGTATACTCCAGAAATAGTGGCCGAGTTAGTTTGTTTCTGGTGTTTTTGACTTGGTGAAGAAAGAATGCAAGATGGCTATGTTGATTGGATATATGGACCTCTCCATACATATGACTTATGTTCAACAAATTGAAGAGGAGAAACTGAAAGAAAGGGAAAGGGAGAATAAGAGGGCCAGAATAGATGATTTGGCATTCTGTCAGCAGAGGACCGGAGGTGGACAGATGGTATTTGTTTCAAAAGAGGTCATCAGGACCAGCTCCATCATCAGCTAGTGCTCCTTCTTTATCACCGAGACCCAGGCATGATCAGATAGGTAGGGCGACATGCTCTCATTCTCAAGAAAGTGTTGCAAAATGGACTTCCTACCCCATTTGTGGCAAGTGTTGTAAGAATAACCCTGGGGAGTACCTTTATGGCACAAGTGGGTATTTTAGATGCGGTAAGATTGGTCACATGATTAGGGATTTCCCCTCTATCAAGCAAAATAATGGAGGTGGCAGGACCTAGTCCACTACTTCAGCAGCTCTAGCAGATGGCTCAGCTCAGCAAGGTACTACTTCTGGTACAGGTGGCAATCTACGCCAAAATTATCTCTATGCCATGTCATCTTTCTAGGACTAGAAAAACTCACCTGATGTAGTCACTGGTATGTTAAGAGTCTTTTCTCTTGATATGTATGCTTTACTAGATCGTGGGGCTTCATTATCTTTTGTGACCCCTTATATTGTATGTAAATTTGGAGTCAGTCTGAAAAACTCCTAGAGCCCTTTTCTTTCTCCACTCTAGTCGGTGGGTCAGTCTTAGCCAAGAGAGTATACATAAACTAACAAGTCTCAGTCAACTATAAAGTCATCTCAGTTGATCTAGTAGAGTTGGGTATGACCAATTTTGATATTATTCATGGCATAGATTGGTTACATGTCTGTTATGCCTTAGTCAACTGCAGAACTAGAGTCATCAAGTTTCAGTTTTTGAGTAAACCTATCTTAGAGTGGCAGGGTAGTCCTCTAATTTCAAAAGGTTATTTCTTATCTTACCTCAAAGTTAGAAAAATGATCTTGACATGGTGTATCAACCATATAGTTTGGGTCAAGGATTCCGAGTCTGAGACCTCATCTCTCGAGTCAGTTTGGGTAGTCAGTGAGTTCCCTGAAAGTTTTCTTGAAGATCTGCCCAGAGTCCCTCCTGAGTGGGAGATTGACTTTGGGATAGACCTTCTCCCAGATATACATACCATATGTATTCCTCCTTATAGAATGGCTCCACTTGTGCTTAAGGAATTAAAAGATTAGCTAAACAAAACTATAATGATATGTTTGAGTACTTATACTCAGTGAGTGTGTCAGGGTAGAAGTTTATATAAACAAAATATAACACCTCAAACATTCTGAGCTGAGATTCATTTTTATGTTGTTAGACCCTAACACCATGATTTTTCTAATAGTACATAGGTGTTAAAATCCATTCTAAAGTGTAAGAAATGTATTAGATATGAATTAGGGTCATAAATAACCTCTAGCTCAAAGTTGAGTTGAAAGCATCCTTACCAAATGAGTTTTTGTATAAGATTTTTCAAGGGTCAACTTCAAACAATCATAACTCCTAGAATATGAAGAGTTAGGTGGCCTAGTACCCATTAAATTAAAGATCTTTGAGTTTTCTTTCCAACACCACTGACTGCACATCAATACGAGTCCGAAGTAAAAAATTATCAATATTTTACTAAAATGTGTCTGTCTATTAAACTGACAGACAGTAACCACAGGAGGAATCCACGGCTCGTGGATCAAACCAGAGACCATGGATTGCATCCATGGAAATCAGTCGTGAAAGTTGAATATTTTCCTGAAAACCATGGGAGGGTTCCACAGGTCATGGAATGGTCCGCGAGCCATGAAACCCACTCGTAGAAATCAGTCCAAAGGCCTGAAAAGTGCCCTAGAACCATGACCTTCATTCCATGGACCGTGGTTAATTCCAAAGGACGTGATTAATGTCCGTGGAAGCCTGTGAAGAAATTTTTAGTAGTTTTTCAGACTCTTTTCCCTGGGGTATTTTTGTAATTTCCTACTCTTTTAACTCCTATACTAAGTCATTTTAGGCCTATTTAGAGGAGTTTTATTCATACTTAGTTAGATTCCTCCTCATTCCTTCAATCTAACCTCAATAATAAAGAAAGGGATTCTTCTCTCATGTTTCAAGACATAGGGCTTCCTCTCCAAGTCTTTATCTTCGAGTTCTAGTTAGGAAAGCTTCAAATTCAGGTATATGGATATCCAATAAGGGATTCCTTTCATGCTTATTCTTAAAACCTATGATTTCACTTTGATTTTATGAAATTGGGAATTAGGGTTCTTACCCAAATATGATTTCTCTTATGAAATTGATTTAATTACATTAAAGTATGCTTTCTAATCCCTTACCCGTGATTTTATATGAGAATCCTCACGTAGTTCAAAAGCCCATAAATTGAGAATGATTTTCCTCCTATTGCATGGTTTCAAGTAAAATTGGCATGTTTAGATAACATGACCTCGGGTATTTATGAAATTTGCGTGCCTAGTTCTTCATATTATGAGTTTTAGTAAAAAATATATTTTGAACTATGGCTATGCTATGTTTTAAAGAATCATGAATTTATGAATAGCATAACATCCAGATAAGTCCCTATGCTTTATGAACAGTTTGACATCCAGATATGTCTACACGATTTATGAACAGTTGTGGTATCCAGATATGCCCCAGTGTATGTATGAGCTATAGTATATTTTGGGAGTAGTATTTAGCACTGAGTTAGACTAGGTTGTCCCAGAACTATGTTAGCAGTGTAGGTTATTAGCCCAAATAGGCACACGATAGTGGTTCTACTCTAAACATAGTACCCCTATAAGGTACAGACAGCTCTGCCAATGGGGGAAAGTCATTGGGTTCTGGCAACGTGGACAAGACATTGTATTCCATGTAGCTCACATGGTCTCTGTAGGTTATGAGAATCTCCCACATAAATGGTATAAAGCTTTTAAATGTATTTGACTCTTTGCGTTCAGATTCCAGACTTACTACTATGACCTATGATTATAAACGTGTTTTTAGCTTAATATATTGCATTGAGTCATTATACTACAGATTTTACTACTATTACCTGATTTCTGTTTTAAGTATGTTTTAAGCATGTTTTTTATGGATTATGCATATCTCACATACTCAGTACATTCCATAGTACTGACCACATACTTCTTTGTGTTGCATCCTATTATGATGTAAATTTTATAGCCCCCACTCAGACTCATGGCTAGTAGATCAGCAGCACATCCATCCAACTTGGTGAGTCCTCCTCATTCGAGGACTTGGAGTATAACTTCATTTTAGTATTTTAGTTCTTTCATTCAATTTTTAGTATTTAGAGTTAGATGGGGACTTATCCCAGTAACTCATCAATAGTAGAGGCTTTCAGACATAGAATCAGATATTCAGTTGTATTCAGATTGTCATTCTAAGACTTTTATCTGTACAACAGATTAAGTTTCTCATTACTACAGTTAAAACTTCCGCTCAGTATTTATGTTGTTTAAGTTTAAGTCATGTTAAGTCTAAGGGTTAGCTTGGGATAACTTGTGGTCTCAAGTCCCGTGTTACGTCCAGGAGGTAGTCTCGGGGCGTAACACAAAATAATAATGATAATAATAAATACTTCAATAAATTAATTCAAATCCAGTAATAGGGTAGATTAACAAAAATTCTAGTGAAATTGTCAATGAAGAAAGAATATTTTTTTTACATTATGTTTGAAAACTCATGTCAGTCAATCAAGGTAAAAATAATTCAATCGTGCCTATATAAGTGCAAATTAATAGTAACAGAGGAAAACCACACTTTAGGGCCCTAAATAACACGAAGAAATCTCAATGGGGCTACCAACCTATGAAGGCTAATCTTCCTCCCAAATAACAAGGCTATTAAAAAGTGATGCATCAGAGAACTAACTCACGACTTCCACTCCTCCCAAATGACTAGGAAAACATCGTTAGAATCCATAATGGCTATTCTTCCTCCCAAATTGAATGGCTAAACAAAAAAAAATAGAAATCATGGAACAACAATTGAAATACTTTATTGTTCAAATCATATTTCCATAATAGGGGTATTTTGAAGTCATCAACTTATTAGAAAATTGTGTTAAAAAATCAAAGTCTAGTTTTAAGTTAATAACCCACACATAGGGTAAAAGGCATTTAAAGATATCACTTTAGAAATCAAGTTCAACAAAGACCGTACAAGTAATATAGGATTTTTAAGTTTAAATATTGTATCCATAATATCACGCCCCAAGACTACACTCTGGGCATGACAAACACTAGTAACCACTAATGGCCCGAGCAGACTCTTGGCCTAGCTTATTACTAAACTGAGAACTTAATAGCTCTGCGAAAACTTTTCACTACAGTGAGCATGCAATTATTTTAAAAGAAAGAATCAATATCTTTATATAAGAACTCTTAAAGTATGAATAATTGCAAAACAAGATGAAAATTAATTTTGTACTGACTCATCTATGAAGCCTCTAATATACTGAAATAGTCTACCAAGACAAGGCCTCGGACTACCTTGATATTCTACTAGCAACCTTTAATAACCAATAAATAAACTGGAGCCCTCTAAAATCAAGGAGGCATCACCAATGCTGAGGATAGGGGAATCTTATAATGCGTCTGCTGCCAATCTTGAGCACCTGAATCTGCATCATTAGAAGATACATCGCAAAATGGCTTCAGTACATGATAAGGTATGGTATCTAAATAGTTGAATGAAACAATAAGGCTAATACTGAAATATTGATATGATAGGAGTAAATTGAATAATGACTGAAATGAAGTCAACTGAAAATATAAAGCATGTGTATGTAATTTAACAAAAAAATGCCTTACGATTGAAAAGTATGCATCAAAAGCAAATACTGAATATCTTTATTTTTCTTGGGGAGTTTCTCTTAACTTACAATCACCATGTGAGCCTCATGATAATACAACATCTTGCCCATGTTACAAGATCCATCCTTTATCTTTCTAGGGAATAGAATAAAACTTATCTTATGGATCTGAACTGAGTCACTTTAGGGCTAAAGAAGAGTTGTACGACTTACATAATGATCATATCCTATGTTGGTGGAATAGTTTTGGGGCTTGGGTTACTTCCTTACCAATCTCCATGCTAAATAATCCTCCCAGAACAGTTTGCATATGCTCAATAACTAGTACGTCTCACTTTAGGGGAAATGGCTGAAAATGCTTTACTTTGAATCTTGCACAATATTTCTTGTTTTAGAGGGTGTTTGGATTGACTTATTTTAAGTGCATTTGACTTTTAAGCTCTTTTTTTTATTTCTTGTGGTGTTTGGGAAAGATAAAAAAATGTATTTAAGCACTTTTAAGCTTTAAAAGTACAAAAATAAGCTAAAACCCAAATGTTAGGTATTTCCAACTTATGGATTTTAGATTTTAGTGTAACGACCGGGCTCGTCGTTATGGGTAGACTTTTCGTGCCAAGTTTCGAGTCAGAAAACTTCCAGCTTTGGGAGTTGGAAATTCTAGGCTAGGCTAGTCTCGACCGATTTTAGAGAAAGGTATGGTCTAGGGAAATCAGGGTAAGGATTGGGTAACATTTCCTATTTTGATCTACTTTTCAATTTAGCTAAGACATAAAGGAGTCCGGGGGACTTTTCTGAATTGAATTGAGGTGAGTAGAACTCCTGGTATCGAGGTTGACATGAAGAGGTTATTCAAGAATGTCAGGAAAATGAGTGTGTTGTAAAATAGACCAATTTGGGGGACTTTACGACTTTCTGTCCCATATCAACTGCCATAGCGGTTGACACACCACCATAGCGACCTCCACCGTAGTAGAGAAAATACTGCTACAGCGAAAGTCTATGTCGATCAGCCTCCTCCATAGTGGTTGATTCTACTACGGTGGTATTTTTATAGAGGAGTAGACCGCTATAGTGGAGTGTGACCGGATTTAATGCAGAAAGTTCCCCAAAAATAGTAAGTTTTCCTCAAAACATTTTGGGAGAAGGGCAAGGGGATTTTGGGAGATTTTCATCAGTTTTCCACCAATTTTTATCCTAAAGGTAAGAACTCTACTCCTCAAACTCCATATTATCTTTCCTATGCTATAAAATTGCTAGGGTTGGACTTGGGGAAAGGTTTGGAATGACCTAGGATGGTAGCATCCGGGGAAATAAGGGGATTCTGAGATGTAGAAGTTCTTGGGTGTCGATGATTTCATTAGATTATGATCATATGACCTTAATTCTCTAAATGTATCCATAAAAATAGTAGGAATAGGTGAATTAATAGTGGGAAAGCCCGGGAAAAATGGTGGGATGATCATGGTTGGCCTGAAGTTTGAGATTTTTGCATAATCCAGGTAACTATTAGGCCCTAAGGATTGATGTTGGTTATTGTGTGTTGTTGACCAAGAAACGGCAAGAACTTAGGGAAACTAGAAAGCTCCAGTTGAGTAGAGCTTGGAATATTTAGAGGTTGGTGATGGTTATTGATTCTTGTATGCATTGTATGTTCATGTACTTTTGCTTAAGTATTGTGTGAGTTGCATGCTTGGGGAATGATTTTAGAAAGTCTAAGTGTCATGCTATCAGTCTTGTGAAATGAACTTGGTGTTATTGCTTGTGGGTTTACAAGTGTTGATTATTCATTGTTTGTGACTGTGGATTCTGTATGACATCTGGTTGGCTCGGGTACCACGCCTGGTACGGGATACTAACGGTTGGCTCGGATACCACGCCTGGTATGGGATAACAAACGGTTGGCTCAGGTACTATGCCTGGTATGGGATACTAACTGGTTGGCTCAAGTACCATGCCAGGTACGAGTTTATTTTATTGCATTGTTCATTCTTGTGATGGTTCCATGAGTAGATCGGGTTATATTGCTGAATTGTGATATTGCATATGGTCCTTGAGAGGCCAAATTATTATTATATTGATTATGAGTTAGTCTTGGTATAGACTGGGTTGTATGTTTAAGACTTAGGTGTTGTTAGGGGTATCCCAGTGTCGGTCTGGGCTAAGTAAAAAGGAATGTTTATTGCGTTGTCATTGAATGTTGTCAATGGTTGTGAAGTGGATTACATGTGGGGATAAGTTAGGAGGAGACCTGTAGTCTAGAGATATCTGTTGACTTGTTCACATGTTTCCTGTGCCTTACTTGGCTTTAGTTACTGTTCATATACTGTTTATTTGGAATTGGTTGATGATCCTACTAGTACATGGTGGTTGTGTACTGATTCTGCACTTGTGTTTCTTTTGTGAGTACACGCAATTTTCTGGCAGCTGACGCGCAACCTTACCTTTAGTCCCAGTGCTTTCAAACATCAAGGGTGAGTTGTTTCGATGAGCTACCTTGGTTTCTTTCTATTTAGTTATAGCCCACTTATTTCGGGCTTAAACTCTTGCTTATTTGGGGTTGTATCCTCGTATTTTCTAGATAATTTGGTAGAATGTTTTGGTACGATGACTGTCAGGTTATAGGGAGGATGTTTCCGCAGTTTTATGAAATAGTATTTGTGATTTATTTGCTAGTTTATTTTATGCTTGGTTTAAAGCTGCTAGGATGATTAAGTGTTGGGTCGGAATTGGTCCACTCACCTGGGGGTATTGGGTGGGTGCCACTCACGGCGGTCTGGATCGTGAAAAAGATGGTATTAGAGCCCTAGGTTCGTTGATCTCATTGTACCAAATTAGGTCTAGTAGAGTCTTGCGGAATGGTGCAGAGACGTCCGTACTTTTCTTCGAGAGGCTATAGGACTTTAGGAACTACCTCTTCTTTCTCCCTTCGTGCTATCACTTGATTCCAATTGGTATTTGGTGATACAATTTGGTATCTTACTTTGTTCACTCTTTTGTCCGCAGATGGTTAACACAAGGAACAACGGAGTAAGATTAGTGGTCCCAGCAGTGGTCTCGGTTGTCGGAGGTAGAGGAAAGGTCAGGAGCAGGGGCCGAGGTAGGGAAACACCCTCTAGGGGTGGAGCTCAAGCGGTTGCAGGAGCATATGAAGCGACCCCTCCCCCACCTTGGATCATGTTGAAAAAGAGGTCAAGGTTGTTGTTGAGGAGGGTGTAGAGCAGGCGAAGGAAGCACCGGTTGGAGGTGCAAACCTTCTCCCTATCACACCCACAACATTTTAGCAAGTGTGGTCCTTCGTGAGTGGGCTGGTTGGTGCTGGACCCAACCCCATGAGGACAGCAGATCAAGTTCCGGGTACTCAGCCAGCGGCTACTACAACTCCTAGAATAGATTCGGCGTCGGGAACAAATGACTTCTTTAAACCTACGCGAGGTCCGGTCATGATAGGGAATGAGCATGAGATGCTGACCAAGTTCCATAAACTGAAACCTCCTATGTTTCAGGGTACTAAAAAGGAAGATGCTTATGAGTTCATATTGGACTGTTATGAGAGGCTGCACAAGATGGTCATTGTGCAACAATATGGGGTTGAGTTTGTCACTTTTCAGCTATGTGGTGATGCTAAGTAGTGGTGGAGGTCTTATGTAGAATGTCGGTCATCTGTTTTTCCCCCACTGACTTGGGAGCAATTTCACGCTCTCTTCTTGGAGAAGTACGTGCCTCATACTTTGAGAGATCGTAAAAAGGATAAGTTCCTAGCTTTGGAACAGGGTAACATGTCGGTCTCTTCTTATGAGGCTAAGTTTCATGCCTTGTCTCATTTTTCTACAAGTTGTTGGGTTCCGAGGATGAGTGGATTTGATTATTTGTAAATGGTTTGAATACGGATTTATAGGTGTTATCGGTGCACATAACTTCAGTAGGAAAGGGCTTCAATGAGGTCACAGACTATGTTAAGAAGTTAGAAGGGGACAAGCAGGTCGGGCAGGATAAAGTGTTAGCCAAGAATCCCCGTAATGATGGGAATTACAGTGGTTCGTACTCCAGGGGCCACAATCAGCAGGTGTACTCTGCCCGTCCTATTCAGTCAGATGTACCAGCTGCTACAGGTGGTCGTTCGAAAGCTAATCAGTAGTTTTCAGCTCCTAGAGGCCAGGGAGCTTCTTACACATCTACCAGCAGGCCTACACTTGATCGCGGTTGTTTTCATTATGGTGATCTAGGCCATTTCAAGAGGGAATACCCTCACAGACAGACTGGTCATTAGGCTCAGCAGCAGTCTAAGGCTGTGGTACCAGCTGGTAGAGGTGACTATGCTAGAGGTCGTCCACAGGGTGGGTGAGGTAACTTTTAAATAGGTCAAGGAGACAGAGGGAATGGCAGCGCGGGAAGGGGTGCGGCACAGCCAGCTAAAGAAGTTTCCCAAATTAATGATCGGGTTCACTGTTATGCTTTTCCAGGAAAGTCTGAGGTGGAGGCATCAGACGCAGTGATCACAGGTACAATTCTTGTCTGTGTTAGGATGGCTTAGAAACTTTTTGACCCAAGTTATACATATTCATATGTGTCTATGAATTTTGCTTTTGGTCTGGACTTGATTTGTGATATCCTTGATTCTCCTATCCATATTTCCACCCCGATTAGAGAGTCCGTGATTGTGACTCATGTTTATCGTGCTTGTTCTGTTGTATTTGTGGGGTTTCATACTTGGGTAGACTTGGTAATTCTGGATATTCTAGACTTCGATATCATTTTGGGCATGACCTGGTTATCTCCTTATCATGTTGTATTGAATTGTAACACCAAGACTGCAGCTCTAGAGATTCCGAGTAAGGATAGGCTAGAGTGGGAAGGTGTGTACAGGCCTAAGCTAGTTAGGATCATATCTTTTGTTCGGGCTAGAAAGCTAGTGGGGAGAGGGTGTTTAGCCTTTTTGGCTCATCTCCAGGATGATAGTGTGGAGTACCCATCTATTGAGTCAGTTTTGATTATTTCAGAGTTTTAGGAGGTGTTCCCGGCAGATTTACCTGGTATGCCTCCGGACAGGAATATTGACTTGTGTATCAACTTGGAGCCGGGCACTCACCTAATTTCCATTCCTTCATATCGTATGGCTCCGGCAGAGTTAAGGGAACTTAAGACTCAGCTTCATGAATTCCTAGATAAGGGATTTATCCATCCTAGTTCTTCGCCTTGGGGTGCTCCGGTCTTGTTTGTGAAGAAAAAGGATGGTAGTATGCGGATGTGCATAGACTTCAGGCAGTTAAACAAGGTTACCATCCTATATAAGTACCCTTTACCTCGTATTGATAATCTTTTTGACCAGTTATGAAGTGCATCTGTATTTTCAAAAATTGACTTAAGGTCAAGGTACCATCAGTTAAAGATTAGGCCCGAGGATATTCCTAAGACTGCTTTCCGCACTTGGTATGGGCATTACGAGTTCTTAGTGATGTCATTTCGATTGACTAATGCACTGACAGCATTCATGAGTTTGATGAATGTCGTATTTAAGTCTTATTTGGACTCGTTCATCATCATTTTTATTGATGATATTTTGATCTACTCCAAGAGTAGGAAGGAGCATGTCGAACATCTTCGTATTGTGTTAGAAACATTGAGTCACCAAAATCTTTATGCGAAGTTCTCTAAGTGTGAATTTTGGTTGACTTCAGTCGCATTCTTGGGGCATGTAGTGTCAGAAAAGGGGTGATGGTGGATCCCTAGAAGATTGAGGCAGTCAAGAGTTGGGTCCGGCCTAGCTCTGTGACTGAAGTAAGGAGTTTTGTTGGGCTCGTGGGCTACTATCGTAGGTTTGTCAAGGACTTTGAATCTATTGCTACTCACTTGACAAGGTTGACTCAGAAAGAGGTATCATTTGTGTGGTCCGACAAGTGTGAGGAGAGCTTCCAAAATCTCAAGACACTTCTGACCACGGCTCCTATTTTGTCTTTTCCGGTTGAAGGTAAGGACTTTATTGTTTATTGTGATGCTTCACATTCGGATTTGGGTGTTGTGTTGATGCAAGATAGGAATATGATAGCCTATGCATCTAGGCAGTTGAAAGTTCATGAGAGAAATTACCCAACCCACGACTTAGAGTTGGCAGCGGTGGTGTTTGCAATCAAGATTTGGAGACACTATCTCTGTGGTGTCAAGTGTGAGGTTTTCACCGATTATCGCAGTTTGCAACATGTTTTTACCCAAAAGGACTTGAATTTGGGGCAGAGAAGGTGGATGGAGTTGTTAAAGGACTATGATGTGACCATTCAATACCATCCGGGTAAGGCTAATGTGGTGGCAAATGCATTAAGCAGGAAGACAGTTAGCATGGGTAGTTTGGATTGTTTGGGGGTGTCCAAAAGACCATTGGCAAGGGAGATTCAGGCTTTAGAATCTAGGTTCATGCACTTGGGTATTTCCGAACAGGGTGGGGTGTTGGCCAGTATTGAGGTCAAATCCATATTCATAGAAGAGATAAAGGCCAAATAATTTCAAGATTCGCAGTTGAACAGGCTTCGGAACAAGGCAATATCCGGAGAGTCCAGGGATGCCACATTGAATTCTGGTGGCATGTTAAATTTTAGAGGAATGATTTGTGCTCCTTGGGTTGACAACATCATTCAGAAAGTGTTAGCAAAGGCTCATGGCTCGCGGTATTTGATTCATCCAGGTGTAATCAAGATGTACAGGAATTTGAGGCAGCTTTATTAGTGGCCCAAGATGAAAAGGGACATAGCTGATTTTGTGTCCAAATGTCAAAATTGTCAAAAGGTAAAGTATGAGCACCAAAGACCTACAGGACTACTTCAGAGGATGCCCATTCCAGAGTGGAAGTGGGAAAGGATAGCCGTGGATTTCGTGGTGGGTCTTCCCAAGACCTTGGAGAAGTATGACTCTATTTGGGTCATTGTGGACAGGCTGACCAAGTCAGCTCATTTTATTTCGGTCAGGGTGGACCACAATTTACAGCAATTGGCTAATATTTATCTGAAAGAGATCATGAGATTGCACGGGGTACCACTGTCCATCATTTCAGACAGGGGTACACAGTTTACCTCTAAGTTTTAGGGTAAGCTACACGAAGATTTGGGCACTCAACTCACCTTCAGTACAGCCTTCCATCTCCACACTGATGGTCAGTCGGAGAGGATGATCCAGGTATTAGATAACATGTTGAGAGCATGTGGGATTGACTTCGGGGGTCATTGGGACTAGTTTCTACCATTGTGTGAGTTCTCATACAACAATAGCTACCACTCCAGTATCGACATGACACTGTTTGAGGCACTGTATAGGAGGAGTTATAGGTCACTGATAGGGTGGTTTGAGGAAGGCGATGTAAATCCTTTGGGCGTGGACTTGGTAAGGGAAGCACTAGAAAAGGTGAGAGGCATTCAGACCAAATTGCTAACGGCCCAAGGCAGGCAGAAGGAATATGCGGAGTGCAAAGTAAGGGACATTGATTTTCAGATTAGTGAACAAGTACTATTGAAAGTGTCACCAATAAAGGGAGTTATGTGTTTCGATAAGAAGCGCAAGCTCAACCCTCAGTTCATCAGACCGTTCGAAGTTCTTGAGATTGTAGGACCAGTGGCTTATAGGTTAGTACTTCCTCCCAGTTTATCGGGTGTCCATCCGGTATTTCATGTATCCATGCCAAAGTGATACCATAGGTATGGGGACTACATCATCAAGTAGGATGAAGTGTTATTTGATAAGGATTTTTGCTATGAAGAGGAGCCAATTGTGATTATGGATTGGGATGTACAAAAATTGATGACAAAGGTGATTGTTGACACCCAATTTTGGCTCTCCGTGCTTAAAATTAACGTCTTCAGGTTTCCTGATCGTTAAAACAGCACAAAATACATCTTTTACACATTTTTCATGAAATATAATAATTTATTGATAATCATCCTTATTTTAGGAATTTTATCAATTTATTGATATATTTTATTTTCTCACAATTTATTGATAATTATCCTTTATTTGGTAAATATTAGGATTTTATCAATTTATTGTCATTATACAATTTTGACAATCGCAATATTTTTTACAGTCATCCGCACACGTACACAATACAAATACTACAATTTCAATCATTTAAAACACATTACATTTTATTTTATTTCTTTTTATCACATACCAATGCACACATTTTTGTACATTATTTATATTCTCTAATACATTCCGCAAGCACAAGAGGTCGGAGCAATTAATTCTAATACGCAGAGCAACGAATCAGTCAAGTCAAGGTCTTGTCATCTTTAATAAAGGTGACATTTGACATGACTGAATACGGCTATCGTCCTCTAGTTAATAACCTTGTGCATTGGTTAATAATTTGGGTCAAGTCAAGGTCTTGTCACCTTTAATAAAGGTGACATTTGACATGACTGATTAGGGCTATCGTCCATCGGTTAATAAACTTTATACATTGGTTAATAGAGTAAATAATCTATCGGATAATAACCAAAAAATAAAAAAGATTAGTCTTTTATTTTTGGGGCAAAGGGGGGTTTTGTTTTATATTATAAAAGGGGGGGAGGGGGCATTTTATTTTAGGGGACAAAAAAATATACACACACACATTCACACACTACACACACACCTACTCTACACACTACACTACAAACACACACATCTACACACTATATACACATACATACGCTACACTCTACAGAGATACACACACCCATCAGATATCTTGCTCCCTCTTGCTCTCTCTCTCGCTGCCGCCGCCGGAATTGATCACCGGCGGCCGGAGACGATGAGCCACCACCAACGCCCCCTGCTCTCTCTCTCCCCGCTCTCCCCTTTATGTCGCTGCCTCGCCGGAGGTGGTGACCGGCGAGCACTCCACCACACGGCCACCAACGCCCCTCTCCCTTCTTTCCCTTCCCCGTCGTTTTGCCGCTACCACGCCGGAAAACATGGCGTTGAGGTATGCGGATCTGGCCGGATCTTTTTGTTTCCGGCGTTGCTCCGGCGAGGCCGTTGAAGCAACGCCACCCACTGCCTTCTCTCTTCATGGTTTCCGATATCTTGTTTATGTGATCAATATATGCTTATTTTCCAGATTTTTGGTCGGATTCTATAGGTTCCTTATGGTTTGATTCGTTGACGGAAAAAATAATGCTCCGACAACCTCCATTTTTTTCAGATCTTTATTGTTGTGCTATGTTTATCTACTATTTTCAGGAACTTATCTGCTTCTACTAGTGGTTGTTGTGGAATGATTTTACACCCTTTTTGGTTTCAATTTTGGACCTTGTTTGGTCGTTGCTTTGATCTTGCCGGTGTTGAATTCGTCTTGCTCACCACTGTTTTACTGCTGTGTTTTGTTGCTATTGTTGGACTGTATTGCTGATTTTTTATGTCATTTTTCACCCGGAAAATTTACTCCGGAGTTGGGTTTTTGCTCGGTACTGTTTTAACCGATTTTGGGGCTGTTTGGACGATTTTGTCCGTGCTCTTTACTATTTTTGATATTACGCTGATATCGAACAAATACTACACTACATTGGCCAATGAAAAAACTCCCGTCGATTTTTGAGGCCTCCACAATATAAAAGACGGATACATATATACATGCGTAGCAAGAAAAAATAAATATTGGGCGATGACGAAATCTTGTTATTACAAGACGAAATAAAAAGTTTTATGATCCGCATCTTGGCGAGGTGATCTCGGGTGGCCAACCGATGCTTCGCAGCCATGGCGTATCTAAAACTTAAATACAACTACATATCTGAGCCCATACTACAATAAAATTCTATTTTCTTATATTTACATACATATATGTATTTCTTGACTTATTTTGTTAAATATTTATTTGTTATTAATATTTTTACGAAGTGTTTATACAGGTACGCGAGGATGCTTCCTGAGGACGATAATTAAAAGGAGTTTGAAGATCTCCCCAAAATTCATTGCTTTATTTATATTTTTGTAATTCTTGTAATTGTACAAAAATTAAAATATAGTGAAAACTTTACTTTCGGGGTGTCGGGTGGGAGTGTCCCTTTATTTACTTATCTATTTTACGCGCTTAGGCAAAACTTTAAGTCGTAAATATTTTTATAAACAAATTAATTTAACTTAGATACTTAAGTTAATTAATTCATATTTTCACGTTACGCAAACATTAGGACGTCTTTTCTTTTCTTTTCCTTCTAATTAGTTTACCTAAACTTTACAAATAATCCTTTTACACATTCTTTTGTTAAAAACACTTTTAAATTAATATTCCTTTCTCATTCTTAAACTCATTTTTTCTTGCAAAAGTGAAACAATATTTACATAATGAAAAACGCAAGTCAATCGATGTAATTATTGTACAATCTTTTCAATGCATTTCTTTTTACATTCTTTACTCAATGTATTTAAACCTACATTACTTACACATTTTCTTTATATATATATATTTCGTAATAGTATCTATTTATATTTACATATTTACATACTTTTCATATTAACAATATACATTCTTTTACACTCTTTTGTATACTTTCTTACATATAAATTTTTCATACATATAAATTTTCTCATACATATAAAAGTATATTTTTCATACTCTTAGGCACATATTTTAAACTTGTATACATAGATTTTCTACTGTTCATATTTATATTTTTTTTACAAAAATGATGTTTTACCTCCTCTCTCTTTAAAAATTAAGTTTAGTCAGGTACCACATTTGTGGATTCCGAAGGATGCCTAACACCTTCCCTTCGGAATAACTTGAACCCTTACCTAGAATCTCAAATGGTTTTTTTGCAGATTAAAATACGAGTCATACATGTCAATAATAAGAAATAGGTTTCCTTATTTTCCTTAAAAATTAGGTGGCGACTCTGTACATAATAAAAATTCTTTCAGAGTCCATAAGTTGTGCTTTATCTAACCTTGGTAAAAATAGGGCATGACAGAATGGCGACTCTGCTGGGGATAAGAACCAGGTTCTAACCATCATAGACTCAATTTTTCAATTGAGGGAGGTATTTCTATTCATATTTTATATATTGATTATTTAATTTTTCAATTATCTTTTGCACACTATGAATAGTATATGTTATTTGTATTGTACAGATAAATTTTAGTTTTCGCTTACACATAATATTTATATTAATTATTCTTTGATTCATTATTTACTTTATAATATAGATATATGTTCGAAATACTTCTACACATTATTTATTTAATTATCACATCGTTTCTATAAAGTCTTGGCCGTACACTATCACACACTGTGGTTCACGCGAGGAGTGTTTCACGCTCCTCCAAAACTTCTTTGGATTCCTTAGCTTCAGAGTCGGCGCGTTTAAATTACTATGCGTCTTCTCGCAGTTGTCCTAATATTCTTTATCAGCTTAGGTTAATCTATTCTTAGAATCCTTAGGCCGTTGTACATACGATCGTTACTTTAGTCGAATGAATTTTTATTCTTTATTTGTTATATATTTTTAATTGATACTTGCTCTTTGATTATTATATATTCTGCGGTTTTACATTTTTGTGCATACTTTTTGGTTTATACATATATGTACACATGTCATTTTCGTCCTCGTCCATTTTGTCTGACGATTTTGGTTGACTTGTGTTGAGCCTGGGACCTTTCCAATCCCTCACATTCATTCTCGATCTCTAAGATCATCCTTCACAATTTATCAATCTTTCCTATATCTATTGTCGATCTTTACGATCACTTTTTTGGACTTCATCATTCTTTTTTCAAGAAATTATCAATACAGCCTTGTACATTCTTTTCATCTTTATACCGTACCTTTTTCTTGTCCAAACTCACTCATAGCTTTACTTTTTTCAATACAATCACTCAAAGTATTATACAACTCACATACAACTAGGTCTTGGTTCGAACTACGTTTTGACCTGATTCTTGTCCTGACAAGATACGTAGGCAACCTTACATAAGGGTTCGGTTTTCCATTGTTTCAAAATAATTTCTCCAGAATTTTAAAAACTGGGGCAAATTTTTGAAACAATTCAAATACCCTCTCCAAAGTCCTGTTGACAGCGCAAATCAACAGTTTCCCTCAAATCCAAATCTCTCTGACATCAGTGTCAATATTGGCCTTACATTCAAACCTTCACTCGACTTTGATCCTAGAACATGGGACATAAGTTTCTTTTTCTCTCAATCATCGTAGATTATGAAATGTGACATTTTGGCCTTCACTTTCAAAATCAAGAGTTCAACACTCTCCCAGTCATTCAATTCTTCCGACAGCGGCGAAGTAATATCAAATATTTGCCATGCTTCTCTTTCTTTGTAATATTTTCAGCGTATTAGAGTAGTGACAAAACTCTGTCTATCTTTTTACATCCGTCATCTTGATTACCTTATCAGAGTAATTTCAAAGCTCATTGTCTTCAATCGGTCTCCTCTCAGCCGCCTGCCACACCACTTTTCAAGAATAACCACCAGTTCATAACAATCATACACATCACACCCATGGATTCATTCTGAACTACGTCCTGACCTGATTCTCATCTTAATTCATCTTGGTGAAATATGTAGGCAATCCTACATAAGGGTTCGGTCTTCCTGCTATTCTAAAAATGATTTTCCTAGGACTGCAAACTGGGGCAAATATTTTGAAACAGTCCGATGACGCTCTCAACCCTCAAAAAATAATTAAAAGCATCAATCAATTCTCTGAAGTCCAAAATTCAAGATTATCAATATCACTCTTACCATAATCTCCATTCGACTTTAGTCTCAAAATCTGAAGACCTAAGTCTCTCTTCAAACTTCTTAAATGCCGTAGGCCATGGAACTACGGTGAATCACTTTCGTTTTCCAAATCTAAGGGTTCAACACAAGTTGACTCAGTTTCTTTGTAGGCACGCCTATCATAGGATAGCAAGCAATAAAAAGAGAGGAGTCGAGTCTGAAGAAGTTAAATAATCTCTGAACTTCACATGAGATAACATCCGACCTCGAACTTTCTGAGGCATCCATATTCAATGGGACAGACAAATCAGGAGAACCGTCCCCACTTAATCGGGGACGGACACATCAATGAGTGCCCTCGCAAGCAATCGAGAGGTCACAACATGTCATCTCCAACAACAATTGGAGACGATCACAACAATGGACGGTCCCCATAAATAATTGGGAAATCGCAACAACGATCATCCCCACAAACAGTCGGGAGACACTCTCATCGAGGACTTCACCAACACCCGATATACGAGGCATCGCTCCGAGTTTGTCTATATCTTTGCATTATTTTTTATACATATTTTTTATATTCGGTAAATATCTTAATTTTTTGCCTTATATTCCTTCTAGAGGTGAATTCTTTTCTGCACATACATTTGGTACCGCATCTTCACGAACTACGCGAACCTGATTCTCATCTTGATGAGATACGTAGGCAGCCCTTCTTGGGTTCGGTATTCCTTATTAGAAAAACAAAAAAAAAGTGTGTACATACATTTTAGTTCGTATCTTCACGAACTACGCGAACCTGATTCTCATCTCGATGAGATACGTAGGCAGCCCTTCTTGGGTTCGGTATTCCTTATTAGAAAAACAAAAAAAAAATGTGTACATACATTTTAGTTCGTATCTTCATGAACTACGCATACCTGATTCTCATCTCAATGAGATACGTAGGCAACCCTCATAAGGGTTCGGTCTCATTTTTCAAAAAAAAATAATAATAAAAAAATAAATAAATAAAAACATCAAAGTTTTGACTTGGTTGGTACCAACATAGTTAGAAGTGTGCATGAGAAAGAAACAAATGGTATGATGGAGAGGACCAATTTCGTGGTAAACCATAGATTCTTTTGGTACCTCTTAATCACACCTTAGTGACACTCGAAAATTCTCTTGCATGCATCTAAGATAAGAATAAAACCAACCTCATCGTTTCGTGTGCATTGTGTGGCGAGCATTAGATTAATTCATTGCATTGCATTGATGATCTAGAACTTGGCTTAAATGTTTGTTGAGGCGAAATCCTGAGTTACACTTGATTTGGGAAAGGATCGTAGGCCTTTTTTGACCCGATTGAGCCTTTCATAACCTACCAAATGACATTATCCCTACCATTTCCCCTTTGAGCCTAAAGCCTTTTCTTTGAACAACCACATCTCAGCCTATACCTTTCTGAGTGCTTACATGCACTACCCTCTTTTGGCCCGACCTCCCTGAACGCATCAAAATGTGCAAATTGCGGACAAAGATTCAAGATCAAAGATGCCAAAGGCAGAAGATGCAAAGTCCCAGAGGAATAAAGATGAAAATACGACTTCAAAGAAGGAGTAAAATTCCCCACAAATCAAAACATGGAGAAATCCCCCCCAAAAAATATATAATGAAAAACACTCCAACAAATGTGGAGAAATTTCAAAAAAAAAATCAAAAAAAAAACAAAAAAAACAAAACAAAAAGAGAAAAGAACTCCAAAAGGGGAAAAAGGACTCCAACAACGAAAAGAAGTCGATACAAATTCAAAAAAAGGGACTACGAGACAAAGAAGATCAAGCGTCCAAATGCAAATGAATGTCAAAGCACAAATATAGTGCATGCTCAAGGAAGGATTAGTCACTTTTATCCCAAATAACATCCTACCCATCCCCAAGCCTACATTACAAGCTGATAAAAGCCCTACATGATCCTATTTCAAGTGTTCTCACATTAGTGGATACTTACATGAAGGCCAAGCCTATGGTATCACAATTGCATGCATTGAACATCCTTCTGAGTGTGAGTGCCCTTCTCAAAATGTCCTAAAATCAAAATACTCAAATGTGTGAAGGATAGGACTTTCTTTTGGTGAGGCACGTGAAACATGAGGAAAGGTATAGTTCAAAATCTTTGTTTGAATCAAGAAGAACAAATCTTGTCGATACTTAGGTACGTCTGAGGTACCATTTGAAACTATTGGAATTACCCGAAGTTGATCTCGGTTTAGCTGGGAAAGATGGTGGAATTCTTATGCATAAGACTAATTGTTGGTACCAACTGAAAGTCAAGACATGATTTTCTTTTCAACATTTCTTAAAAAAAATAAAAATAAAATAAAATAAAAAATCAATCAATCAAAAAGTTTTCTTCCTTCACAGACGCCCACCTTCTAATGCGGGTATTTACATTTCAATACTTTTACAGGCGCCCACCTTCTAATGCGGGTATTTACAGTTCAGTACTTTTACAGGCGCCCACCTTCTAATGCGGGTATTTACATCTCAGTACTTTTACAGGCGCCCACCTTCTAATGCGGGTATTTACATTCAAAGCTCCGGCACACAAACCGGATCATGCATTGAGATCTTGGTACACAACCCAAGACTCCATTTCATTAACGCTTCGGCACACAAACCGGAGCATGCATTGAGATCTTGGTACACAACCCAAGACTCCATTTCATTAACGCTTCGGCACACAAACCGGAGCATGCATTGAGATCTTGGTACACAACCCAAGACTCCATTTCATTCAAAGCTCCGGCACACAAACCGGAGCATGCATTGAGATCTTGGTACACAACCCAAGACTCCATTTCATTCAAAGCTACGGCACACAAACCGGAGCATGCATTGAGATCTTGGTACACAACCCAAGACTCCATTTCATTCAAAGCTCCGGCACACAAACCGGAGCATGCATTGAGATCTTGGTACACAACCCAAGACTCCATTTCATTCAAAGCTCCGGCACACAAACCGGAGCATGCATTGAGATCTTGGTACACAACCCAAGACTCCATTTCATTAACGCTCCGGCACACAAACCGGAGCATGCATTGAGATCTTGGTACACAACCCAAGACTCCATTTCATTAACGCTCCGACACACAAACCGGAGCATGCATTGAGATCTTGGTACACAACCCAAGACTCCATTTCATTCAAAGCTCCGGCACACAAACCGGAGCATGCATTGAGATCTTGGTACACAACCCAAGACTTCATTTCATTCAAAGCTCCGGCACACAAACCGGAGCATGTATTGAGATCTTGGTACACAACCCAAGACTCCATTTCATTAACGCTCCGGCACACAAACCGGAGCATGCATTGAGATCTTGGTACACAACCCAAGACTCCATTTCATTAACGCTCCGGCACACAAACCGGAGCATGCATTGAGATCTTGGTACACAACCCAAGACTCCATTTCATTAACGCTCCGGCACACAAATCGGAGTATGCATTGAGATCTTGGTACACAATCCAAGACTACATTTCATTAACGCTCTGGCACACAAACCGGAGCATGCATTGAGATCTTGGTACACAACCCAAGACTCTATTTCATTAACGCTCTGGCACACAAACCGGAGTATGCATTGAGATCTTGGTACACAACCCAAGACTCCATTTCATTAACGCTCTGGCACACAAACCGGAGCATGCATTGAGATCTTGGTACACAACCCAAGACTCCATTTCATCAATGCTCCAGCACACAAACCGGAGCATGCATTGAGATCTTGGTACACAACCCAAGACTCCATTTCATTAACGCTCTGGCACACAAACCGGAGCATGCATTGAGATCTTGGTACACAACCCAAGACTCCATTTTATTAAGCTCCGGCACACAAACCGGAGCATGCATTGAGATCTTGGTACACAACCCAAGACTCCATTTCATTAAGCTCCGGCACACAAACCGGAGCATGCATTGAGATCTTGGTACACAACCCAAGACTCCATTTCATTAACGCTCCGGCACACAAACCGGAGCATGCATCAGGATCTTGGCACACAACCCAAGATTCCATTTCATTCAGAGCTCCGGCACACAAACCGGAGCATGCATCGGGATCTTGGCACACAACCCAAGATTCTATTTCATTAACGCTTTGGCACACAAACCAGAGCATGCATCATAATCATTCTTTTTTTCAGCAAGTACACAATCTTGCATCCCCAGCGTCTCACAGCTCGACATTGGGGCAATTTTGAAAGAGACATTGGGAATATGTAAATGCTTCTGTTTCCAAATAGTCTTTTCCTTTAATTATTTTTTTCCAGGTTCGTCCACCCCGAACAATAGGACAATAGGTAATTTGCCTCAACTTTTGAACTACACCTGGCCTGATCTTCGTGTAATTCGAGGTATGTAGGAAACTCTAAATCAGAGTTCGGTCATATTTTTATCATAATTCTTTATCGAGCAAAATTGGCTTCATGTCAACGTTTTCGCCCAAAGATTCTTACATCATCTTTAGTCGAAAAGGGGCAAACTATTGACACCCAATTTTGGCTCTCCGTGCTTAAAATTAACGTCTTCAGGTTTCCTGATCGTTAAAGAGCACAAAATACATTTTTTACACATTTTTCATGAAATATAATAATTTATTGATAATCATCCTTATTTTAGGAATTTTATCAATTTATTGGTATATTTTATTTTCTCACAATTTATTGATAATTATCCTTTATTTGGTAAATATTAGGATTTTATCAATTTATTGTCATTATACAATTTTGACAATCGCAATATTTTTTACAGTCATCCGCACACGTACACAATACAAATACTACAATTTCAATTATTTAAAACACATTACACATTATTTTATTTTTTAATCACATGCCAACACATATTTTTGTATATTATTTATAGATATTTTTTAATACATTCCGCAAGCACAAGAAGTCGGAGAAATTAATTCTAATACACAGAGCAACAAATCAATCAAGTCAAGGTCTTGTCACCTTTATTAAAGTGACATTTGACATGACCGAATACGGCTTTTATCTTTTGGTTAATACATTTTTATTTAATGGTTAATAGGGTGAAGAACCCACTAGTTAATAACTAAGGGATAAGAGCCTGAGTTTATTATTTTTTGGACAAAGGAGGGGTTTGTTTTATATTATAAAAGGGGGGAGGGGCATTTTATTTTGAAAAGAAATATACACACACACACCACACTACACTACACCCATATTATTCACTACACATACACACACCCATCGGATATCTTGCTCCCTCTTACTCTCTCTCTCGCTGCCGTCGCCGGAATTGATCACCGGCGGCCGGAGACGATGAGCCACCACCAACGCCCCCTGCTCTCTCTCTCCCCGCTCTCCCCTTTATGTCGCTGCCTCGCCGGAGTTGGTGATCGGCGAGCACTCCACCACACGGCCACCAACGCCCCTCTCCCTTCTATCCCTTCCCCGTCGTTTTGCCGCTACCACGCCGCAAAACATGGCGTTGAGGTATGCGGATCTGGCCGGATCTTTTTGTTTCCGGCGTTGCTCCGGCGAGGCCGTTGAAGCAACGCCACCCACTGCCTTCTCTCTTCATGGTTTCCGATATCTTGTTTATGTGATCAATATATGCTTATTTTCCAGATTTTTGGTCGGATTCTATAGGTTCCTTATGGTTTGATTCGTTGACGGAAAAACAATGCTCCGACAACCTCCATTTTTTTCAGATCTTTATTGTTGTGCTATGTTTATCTACTATTTTCAGGAACTTATCTGCTTCTACTAGTGGTTGTTGTGGACTGATTTTACACCCTTTTTGGTTTCAATTTTGGACCTTGTTTGGTCGTTGCTTTGATCTTGCCGGTGTTGAATTCGTCTTGCTCACCACTGTTTTACTGCTGTGTTTTGTTGCTATTGTTGGACTGTTTTGCTGATTTTTTATGTCATTTTTCACCCGGAAAATTTACTCCGGGGTTGGGTTTTTGCTCGGTACTGTTTTAACCGATTTTGGGGCTGTTTGGACGATTTTGTCCGTGCTCTTTACTATTTTTGATATTACGCTGATATCGAACAAATACTACACTACATTGGCCAATGAAAAAACTCCCGTCGATTTTTGAGGCCTCCACAATAAAAAAGACGGATACATATATACATACGTAGCGAAAAAATAAGTTTGGGCGATGACGAAATCTTGTTATTACAAGACGAAATAAAAAGTTTTATGATCCGCATCTTGACGAGGTGATCTCGGGTGGCCAACCGATGCTTCGCAGCCATGGCGTATCTAAAACTTAATACAACTACATATCTGAGCCCATACTACAATAAAATTCTATTTTCTTATATTTACATACATATATGTATTTCTTGACTTATTTTGGTAAAATATTTATTTGTTATTAATATTTTTTACTAAGTGTTTATACAGGTACGTGAGGATGCTTCCCGAAGACGATAATTAAAAGGAGTTTGAAAATCTCCCCAAAATTCATTGCTTTATTTATATCCTTGTAACTCTTGTAATTGTACAAAAACTAAAATATAGTGAAAACTTTACTTTTGGGGTGTCGGGTGGGAGTGTCCCTTTATTTAATTATCTATTTTACGCGCTTAGGCAAAACTTTAAGTCGTAAATACTTTTATAAACAAATTAATTTAATTTAGATACTTAAGTTAATTAATTCATATTTTTTACGTTACGCAAACATTAGGACGTCTTTTCTTTTCTTTTCCTTCTAATTAGTTTACTTAAACTTTACAAATAATACTTTTTTACACATTCTTTTGTTAAAAACACTTTTAAAATTTATATTCTTTTCTCATTCTTAAACTCATTTTTCTTGCAAAAATTAAACAATATTTACATAATGAAAATCGCAAGTCAATCGATGTAATCATTGTACAAATCTTTTTGATACATTTCTTTACATTTTTATATTCTTTACTCAATGTACTTAGACATATATTACTTACACATTTTTCTTATATATATTTCGTAATAGTATCTATTTATATTAATATATTTACATACTTTTCATATTAACAATATACATTCCTTTACACTCTTTTTTATACTTTCTTACATATAAATTTTCATACATACTAAATTTTCTCATATATATAAAAATACATTTTTCATACTCTTAGGCACATATTTTAAACTTGTATACATATATTTTCACTGTTCATATTTATACTTTTTTTCAAAAAATGATGTTTTACCTCCTCTCTCTTTAAAAATTAAGTTTAGTCAGGTACCACATTTGTGGATTTCGAAGGATGCCTAACACCTTCCCTTCGGAATAACTTGAACCCTTACCTAGAATCTCAAATGGTTTTTTCGCAGATTAAAATGCGAGTCATACATGTCAATAATAAAAAATAGGTTTCCTTATTTTCCTTAAAAATTGGGTGGCGACTCTGTAATGAAAAATTCTTTTAGAGTCTATAAGTTGTGCTTTATCTAACCTTGGTAAAAATAGGGCATGACAGAATGGCGACTCTGCTGGGGAATAGAACCAGGTTCTAACCATCATAGACTCAATTTTTCAATTGAGGGAGGTATTTCTATTCACATTTTGATTATTTAATTTTTCAAATTATTTTTGCACACTATGAATTGTATATGTTATTTGTATTGTACATATAAATTTTTAGTTTTGCTTATACATAAATTCTTTATACTAATTATTCTTTTATTCATTATTTACTTTATAATATAGATATATGTTCGAAATACTTCTACACATTAATTATTTAATTATCACATCATTTCTATAAAGTCTTGGCCGTACACTATCACACACTGTGGTTCACGCGAGGAGTGTTTCGCGCTCCTCCAAAACTTCTTTGGATTCCTTAGCTTCAGAGTTAATGCGTTCAAATTACTACGCATTTTCTCGCAGTTGTCCGAATATTCTTTATCAGCTTAGGTGAATCTACTCTTAGAATTCTTAGGCCGTTGTATATACGATCGCCACTTCAGTCGGATGAGTTTTTTATTCTTTATTTGTTATATATTTTTATTTGATACATGCTCTTTATTTATTATATATTCTGCGTTTTATATTTTTTTGCATATTTTTTGGTTTATACATATATGTACACATGTCATTTTCGTCCTCGTCCATTTTGTCTGACAATTTTGGTTGACTTGTGTTGAGCCTGGGACCTTTCCAATCCTCACATTCATTCTCGATCTCTAAAGATCATCCTTCACAATTTATCAATCTTTTTATACCCAATGTCGATCTTTACGATCACTCTTTTGAATTTCATCATTCTTTTTCAACAAATTTTCAGTCCAGCCTTGTACATTCTTTTCATCTTCATACCGTACCTTTTTCTTGTCCAAACTCACTCATAGCTTTACTTTTTTCAATACAATCGCTCAAAGTAATTATACAACTCACATACAACTAGGTCTTGGTTCGAACTACGTTTTGACCTGATTCTTGTCCTGACAAGATACGTAGGCAACCTTACATAAGGGTTCGGTTTTCCATTGTTTCAAAATAATTTCTCCAGAATTTTAAAAACTGGGGCAAATTTTTGAAACAATTCAAATACCCTCTCCAAAGTCCTGTTGACAGCGCAAATCAACAGTTTCCCTCAAATCCAAATCTCTCTGACATCAGTGTCAATATTGGCCTTACATTCAAACCTTCACTCGACTTTGATCCTAGAACATGGGACATAAGTTTCTTTTTCTCTCAATCATCGTAGATTATGAAATGTGACATTTTGGCCTTCACTTTCAAAATCAAGAGTTCAACACTCTCCCAGTCATTCAATTCTTCCGACAGCGGCGAAGTAATATCAAATATTTGCCATGCTTCTCTTTCTTTGTAATATTTTCAGCGTATTAGAGTAGTGACAAAACTCTGTCTATCTTTTTACATCCGTCATCTTGATTACCTTATCAGAGTAATTTCAAAGCTCATTGTCTTCAATCGGTCTCCTCTCAGCCGCCTGCCACACCACTTTTCAAGAATAACCACCAGTTCATAACAATCATACACATCACACCCATGGATTCATTCTGAACTACGTCCTGACCTGATTCTCATCTTAATTCATCTTGGTGAAATATGTAGGCAATCCTACATAAGGGTTCGGTCTTCCTGCTATTCTAAAAATGATTTTCCTAGGACTGCAAACTGGGGCAAATATTTTGAAACAGTCCGATGACGCTCTCAACCCTCAAAAAATAATTAAAAGCATCAATCAATTCTCTGAAGTCCAAAATTCAAGATTATCAATATCACTCTTACCATAATCTCCATTCGACTTTAGTCTCAAAATCTGAAGACCTAAGTCTCTCTTCAAACTTCTTAAATGCCGTAGGCCATGGAACTACGGTGAATCACTTTCGTTTTCCAAATCTAAGGGTTCAACACAAGTTGACTCAGTTTCTTTGTAGGCACGCCTATCATAGGATAGCAAGCAATAAAAAGAGAGGAGTCGAGTCTGAAGAAGTTAAATAATCTCTGAACTTCACATGAGATAACATCCGACCTCGAACTTTCTGAGGCATCCATATTCAATGGGACAGACAAATCAGGAGAACCGTCCCCACTTAATCGGGGACGGACACATCAATGAGTGCCCTCGCAAGCAATCGAGAGGTCACAACATGTCATCTCCAACAACAATTGGAGACGATCACAACAATGGACGGTCCCCATAAATAATTGGGAAATCGCAACAACGATCATCCCCACAAACAGTCGGGAGACACTCTCATCGAGGACTTCACCAACACCCGATATACGAGGCATCGCTCCGAGTTTGTCTATATCTTTGCATTATTTTTTATACATATTTTTTATATTCGGTAAATATCTTAATTTTTTGCCTTATATTCCTTCTAGAGGTGAATTCTTTTCTGCACATACATTTGGTACCGCATCTTCACGAACTACGCGAACCTGATTCTCATCTTGATGAGATACGTAGGCAGCCCTTCTTGGGTTCGGTATTCCTTATTAGAAAAACAAAAAAAAAGTGTGTACATACATTTTAGTTCGTATCTTCACGAACTACGCGAACCTGATTCTCATCTCGATGAGATACGTAGGCAGCCCTTCTTGGGTTCGGTATTCCTTATTAGAAAAACAAAAAAAAAATGTGTACATACATTTTAGTTCGTATCTTCATGAACTACGCATACCTGATTCTCATCTCAATGAGATACGTAGGCAGTCCTTCTTGGATTCGGTATTCCTTTACGAAAAAGGAGTTTATTTTATTTACTTTACATCTTATACCCTATCCTCTTGAACTACACAGACCTGATTCTTTTTTATACAAGATACGTAGGCAACCCTCATAAGGGTTCGGTCTCATTTTTCAAAAAAAAATAATAATAAAAAAATAAATAAATAAAAACATCAAAGTTTTGACTTGGTTGGTACCAACATAGTTAGAAGTGTGCATGAGAAAGAAACAAATGGTATGATGGAGAGGACCAATTTCGTGGTAAACCATAGATTCTTTTGGTACCTCTTAATCACACCTTAGTGACACTCGAAAATTCTCTTGCATGCATCTAAGATAAGAATAAAACCAACCTCATCGTTTCGTGTGCATTGTGTGGCGAGCATTAGATTAATTCATTGCATTGCATTGATGATCTAGAACTTGGCTTAAATGTTTGTTGAGGCGAAATCCTGAGTTACACTTGATTTGGGAAAGGATCGTAGGCCTTTTTTGACCCGATTGAGCCTTTCATAACCTACCAAATGACATTATCCCTACCATTTCCCCTTTGAGCCTAAAGCCTTTTCTTTGAACAACCACATCTCAGCCTATACCTTTCTGAGTGCTTACATGCACTACCCTCTTTTGGCCCGACCTCCCTGAACGCATCAAAATGTGCAAATTGCGGACAAAGATTCAAGATCAAAGATGCCAAAGGCAGAAGATGCAAAGTCCCAGAGGAATAAAGATGAAAATACGACTTCAAAGAAGGAGTAAAATTCCCCACAAATCAAAACATGGAGAAATCCCCCCCAAAAAATATATAATGAAAAACACTCCAACAAATGTGGAGAAATTTCAAAAAAAAAATCAAAAAAAAAACAAAAAAAACAAAACAAAAAGAGAAAAGAACTCCAAAAGGGGAAAAAGGACTCCAACAACGAAAAGAAGTCGATACAAATTCAAAAAAAGGGACTACGAGACAAAGAAGATCAAGCGTCCAAATGCAAATGAATGTCAAAGCACAAATATAGTGCATGCTCAAGGAAGGATTAGTCACTTTTATCCCAAATAACATCCTACCCATCCCCAAGCCTACATTACAAGCTGATAAAAGCCCTACATGATCCTATTTCAAGTGTTCTCACATTAGTGGATACTTACATGAAGGCCAAGCCTATGGTATCACAATTGCATGCATTGAACATCCTTCTGAGTGTGAGTGCCCTTCTCAAAATGTCCTAAAATCAAAATACTCAAATGTGTGAAGGATAGGACTTTCTTTTGGTGAGGCACGTGAAACATGAGGAAAGGTATAGTTCAAAATCTTTGTTTGAATCAAGAAGAACAAATCTTGTCGATACTTAGGTACGTCTGAGGTACCATTTGAAACTATTGGAATTACCCGAAGTTGATCTCGGTTTAGCTGGGAAAGATGGTGGAATTCTTATGCATAAGACTAATTGTTGGTACCAACTGAAAGTCAAGACATGATTTTCTTTTCAACATTTCTTAAAAAAAATAAAAATAAAATAAAATAAAAAATCAATCAATCAAAAAGTTTTCTTCCTTCACAGACGCCCACCTTCTAATGCGGGTATTTACATTTCAATACTTTTACAGGCGCCCACCTTCTAATGCGGGTATTTACAGTTCAGTACTTTTACAGGCGCCCACCTTCTAATGCGGGTATTTACATCTCAGTACTTTTACAGGCGCCCACCTTCTAATGCGGGTATTTACATTCAAAGCTCCGGCACACAAACCGGATCATGCATTGAGATCTTGGTACACAACCCAAGACTCCATTTCATTAACGCTTCGGCACACAAACCGGAGCATGCATTGAGATCTTGGTACACAACCCAAGACTCCATTTCATTAACGCTTCGGCACACAAACCGGAGCATGCATTGAGATCTTGGTACACAACCCAAGACTCCATTTCATTCAAAGCTCCGGCACACAAACCGGAGCATGCATTGAGATCTTGGTACACAACCCAAGACTCCATTTCATTCAAAGCTACGGCACACAAACCGGAGCATGCATTGAGATCTTGGTACACAACCCAAGACTCCATTTCATTCAAAGCTCCGGCACACAAACCGGAGCATGCATTGAGATCTTGGTACACAACCCAAGACTCCATTTCATTCAAAGCTCCGGCACACAAACCGGAGCATGCATTGAGATCTTGGTACACAACCCAAGACTCCATTTCATTAACGCTCCGGCACACAAACCGGAGCATGCATTGAGATCTTGGTACACAACCCAAGACTCCATTTCATTAACGCTCCGACACACAAACCGGAGCATGCATTGAGATCTTGGTACACAACCCAAGACTCCATTTCATTCAAAGCTCCGGCACACAAACCGGAGCATGCATTGAGATCTTGGTACACAACCCAAGACTTCATTTCATTCAAAGCTCCGGCACACAAACCGGAGCATGTATTGAGATCTTGGTACACAACCCAAGACTCCATTTCATTAACGCTCCGGCACACAAACCGGAGCATGCATTGAGATCTTGGTACACAACCCAAGACTCCATTTCATTAACGCTCCGGCACACAAACCGGAGCATGCATTGAGATCTTGGTACACAACCCAAGACTCCATTTCATTAACGCTCCGGCACACAAATCGGAGTATGCATTGAGATCTTGGTACACAATCCAAGACTACATTTCATTAACGCTCTGGCACACAAACCGGAGCATGCATTGAGATCTTGGTACACAACCCAAGACTCTATTTCATTAACGCTCTGGCACACAAACCGGAGTATGCATTGAGATCTTGGTACACAACCCAAGACTCCATTTCATTAACGCTCTGGCACACAAACCGGAGCATGCATTGAGATCTTGGTACACAACCCAAGACTCCATTTCATCAATGCTCCAGCACACAAACCGGAGCATGCATTGAGATCTTGGTACACAACCCAAGACTCCATTTCATTAACGCTCTGGCACACAAACCGGAGCATGCATTGAGATCTTGGTACACAACCCAAGACTCCATTTTATTAAGCTCCGGCACACAAACCGGAGCATGCATTGAGATCTTGGTACACAACCCAAGACTCCATTTCATTAAGCTCCGGCACACAAACCGGAGCATGCATTGAGATCTTGGTACACAACCCAAGACTCCATTTCATTAACGCTCCGGCACACAAACCGGAGCATGCATCAGGATCTTGGCACACAACCCAAGATTCCATTTCATTCAGAGCTCCGGCACACAAACCGGAGCATGCATCGGGATCTTGGCACACAACCCAAGATTCTATTTCATTAACGCTTTGGCACACAAACCAGAGCATGCATCATAATCATTCTTTTTTTCAGCAAGTACACAATCTTGCATCCCCAGCGTCTCACAGCTCGACATTGGGGCAATTTTGAAAGAGACATTGGGAATATGTAAATGCTTCTGTTTCCAAATAGTCTTTTCCTTTAATTATTTTTTTCCAGGTTCGTCCACCCCGAACAATAGGACAATAGGTAATTTGCCTCAACTTTTGAACTACACCTGGCCTGATCTTCGTGTAATTCGAGGTATGTAGGAAACTCTAAATCAGAGTTCGGTCATATTTTTATCATAATTCTTTATCGAGCAAAATTGGCTTCATGTCAACGTTTTCGCCCAAAGATTCTTACATCATCTTTAGTCGAAAAGGGGCAAACTATTGACACCCAATTTTGGCTCTCCGTGCTTAAAATTAACGTCTTCAGGTTTCCTGATCGTTAAAGAGCACAAAATACATTTTTTACACATTTTTCATGAAATATAATAATTTATTGATAATCATCCTTATTTTAGGAATTTTATCAATTTATTGGTATATTTTATTTTCTCACAATTTATTGATAATTATCCTTTATTTGGTAAATATTAGGATTTTATCAATTTATTGTCATTATACAATTTTGACAATCGCAATATTTTTTACAGTCATCCGCACACGTACACAATACAAATACTACAATTTCAATTATTTAAAACACATTACACATTATTTTATTTTTTAATCACATGCCAACACATATTTTTGTATATTATTTATAGATATTTTTTAATACATTCCGCAAGCACAAGAAGTCGGAGAAATTAATTCTAATACACAGAGCAACAAATCAATCAAGTCAAGGTCTTGTCACCTTTATTAAAGTGACATTTGACATGACCGAATACGGCTTTTATCTTTTGGTTAATACATTTTTATTTAATGGTTAATAGGGTGAAGAACCCACTAGTTAATAACTAAGGGATAAGAGCCTGAGTTTATTATTTTTTGGACAAAGGAGGGGTTTGTTTTATATTATAAAAGGGGGGAGGGGCATTTTATTTTGAAAAGAAATATACACACACACACCACACTACACTACACCCATATTATTCACTACACATACACACACCCATCGGATATCTTGCTCCCTCTTACTCTCTCTCTCGCTGCCGTCGCCGGAATTGATCACCGGCGGCCGGAGACGATGAGCCACCACCAACGCCCCCTGCTCTCTCTCTCCCCGCTCTCCCCTTTATGTCGCTGCCTCGCCGGAGTTGGTGATCGGCGAGCACTCCACCACACGGCCACCAACGCCCCTCTCCCTTCTATCCCTTCCCCGTCGTTTTGCCGCTACCACGCCGCAAAACATGGCGTTGAGGTATGCGGATCTGGCCGGATCTTTTTGTTTCCGGCGTTGCTCCGGCGAGGCCGTTGAAGCAACGCCACCCACTGCCTTCTCTCTTCATGGTTTCCGATATCTTGTTTATGTGATCAATATATGCTTATTTTCCAGATTTTTGGTCGGATTCTATAGGTTCCTTATGGTTTGATTCGTTGACGGAAAAACAATGCTCCGACAACCTCCATTTTTTTCAGATCTTTATTGTTGTGCTATGTTTATCTACTATTTTCAGGAACTTATCTGCTTCTACTAGTGGTTGTTGTGGACTGATTTTACACCCTTTTTGGTTTCAATTTTGGACCTTGTTTGGTCGTTGCTTTGATCTTGCCGGTGTTGAATTCGTCTTGCTCACCACTGTTTTACTGCTGTGTTTTGTTGCTATTGTTGGACTGTTTTGCTGATTTTTTATGTCATTTTTCACCCGGAAAATTTACTCCGGGGTTGGGTTTTTGCTCGGTACTGTTTTAACCGATTTTGGGGCTGTTTGGACGATTTTGTCCTTGCTCTTTACTATTTTTGATATTATACTGATATTGAACAAATACTACACTGCATTGGCCAATGAAAAAACTCCCGTCGATTTTTGAGGCCTCCACAATAATAAAGACGGATACATATATACATACGTAGCGAAAAAATAAGTTTGGGCGATGACGAAATCTTGTTATTACAAGACGAAATAAAAAGTTTTATGATCCGCATCTTGGCGAGGTGATCTCGGGTGGCCAACCGATGCTTCGCAGCCATGGCGTATCTAAAACTTAAATACAACTACATATCTGAGCCCATACTACAATAAAATTCTATTTTCTTATATTTACATACATATATGTATTTCTTGACTTATTTTGGTAAAATATTTATTTGTTATTAATATTTTTTACTAAGTGTTTATACAGGTACGTGAGGATGCTTCCCGAAGACGATAATTAAAAGGAGTTTGAAAATCTCCCCAAAATTCATTGCTTTATTTATATCCTTGTAACTCTTGTAATTGTACAAAAACTAAAATATAGTGAAAACTTTACTTTTGGGGTGTCGGGTGGGAGTGTCCCTTTATTTACTTATCTATTTTACGCGCTTAGGCAAAACTTTAAGTCGTAAATACTTTTATAAATAAATTAATTTAACTTAGATACTTAAGTTAATTAATTCATATTTTTTATGTTACGCAAACATTAGGACGTCTTTTCTTTTCTTTTCCTTCTAATTAGTTTATCTAAAACTTTACAAATAATCCTTTTACACATTCTTTTGTTAAAAACACTTTTAAATTAATATTCCTTTCTCTTTCTTAAACTCATTTTTTCTTGCAAAAGTGAAACAATATTTACATAATGAAAAACGCAAGTCACTCGATGTAATTATTGTACAATCTTTTCAATGCATTTCTTTTTACATTCTTTGCTCAATGTATTTAACATACATTACTTATACATTTTCTTCATATATATATATTTCGTAATAGTATCTAATTATATTTACATATTTACATACTTTTCAATATACATTCTTTTACACTCTTTTGTATACTTTCTTACATATAAATTTTTCATACATATAAAATTTCTCATACATATAAAAGTACATTTTTCATACTCTTATGTACATATTTTTAAATTATTGTTTGCACTTGTATATACATATTTATTACTGTTCATAGTTATACTTTTTTCAAAAAAAAAAAATTTTTTACCTCCCCTCTCTTTAAAAATTAAGTTTAGTCAGGTACCACATTTGTTGATTCCGAAGGATGCCTAACACCTTTCCTTCGGAATAACTTGAACCCTTACCTAGAATCTCAAATGGTTTTCGCAGATAAAAATGCGAGTTATACATATCAATAATCAAAAAATAGGTTTCCTTATTTTCCTTAAAAATTAGGTGGAGACTCTGTACATAATTAAAATCTTTTAGAGTCCATAAGTTGTGCTTTATCTAACCTTGGTAAAAATAGGGCATGACAGAATGGCGACTCTGCTGGGGATAAGAACCAGGTTCTAACCATCATAGACTCAATTTTTCAATTGAGGGAGGTATTTCTATTCACATTTTTGATTATTTAATTTTTCAATTATTTTTTGCACATTATAAATTGAATATCTTATTGTACATATAATTTTTTTTTATTTTGGCTTATACATAAATTTTTTATATTATTTTATGATTCATTATTTACTTTATAATGTAGATATGTGTTCGAAATACTTCTACACATTATTTATTTAATTATCACATCGTTTCTATTGAGTCTTGGCCGTACACTATAACACACTGGTTCACGCGAGGAGTGTTTCGCGCTCCTCCAAAACTTCTTTGGATTCCTTAGCTTCAGAGTTAGTGCGTTCAAATTACTACGCATTTTCTCGCAGTTGTCCGAATATTCTTTATCAGCTTAGGTGAATCTACTCTTAGAATTCTTAGGCCGTTGTACATACCATCGTTACTTTAGTCGAATGAATTTTTATTCTTTATTTGTTATATATTTTTAATTGATACTTGCTCTTTGATTATTATATATTCTGCGTTTTGTGCATACTTTTTGGTTTATACATATATGTACACATGTCATTTTCGCCCTCGTCCATTTTGTCTGACAATTTTGGTTGACTTGTGTTGAGCCTGGGACCTTTTCAATCCCCCACATTCGTTCTCGATCTCTAAGATCATCCTTCACAATTTATCAATCTTTTTTATACCCAATGTCGATCTTTACGATCACTCTTTTGGATTTCATCATTCTTTTTCAAGAAATTTTCAATACAGCCTTGTACATTCTTTTCATTTTTATACCGTACCTTTTTCTTGTCCAAACTTTCACTCATAACTTTTTTTTTTTCCAATACAATCACTCAAAGTAATTATACAAATCACATATAATTAGGTATCAGTTCGAACTACGTTTTGACCTGATTCTTGTCCTAACAAGATACGTAGGCAACCCTACATAAGGGTTCGGTCTTCCATTGTTTTAAAATAATTTCTCCAGGATTTTAAAAACTGGGGCAAATTTTTGAAACAATTCAAATACCCTCTCCAAAGTCCTGTTGACAGTGCAAATCAACAGTTTCCCTCAAATCCAAATCTCTCTGACATCAGTGTCAATATTGGCCTTACATTCAAACCTTCACTCGACTTTGATCCTAGAACATGGGACATAAGTTTCTTTTTCTCTCAATCATCGTAGATTATGAAATGTGACATCTTGGCCTTCACTTTCAAAATCAAGAGTTCAACACTCTCCCAGTCATTCAATTCTTTCGACAGCGGCGAAGTAATATCAAATTTTTGTCATGCTTCTCTTTCTTAGTAATCTTTTCAGCGTATTAGAGTAGTGACAACACTCTGTCTATGTTTTCACATCTATCATCTTGATTGACTGATCAGAGTTATTTCTATGCCCATTGTCTGCAATCGGTCTCCTCTGAGCCGCCTGTCACACCATCCTTCAAAAACAACCACCAGTTCATGACAATCATACATATCACACCCATGGATTCATTCTGAACTACGTCCTGACCTGATTCTCATCTTAATTCATCTTGGTGAAATATGTAGGCAATCCTACATAAGGGTTCGGTCTTCCTGCTATTCTAAAATGATTTTCTTAGGATTGCAAACTGGGGCAAATATTTTGAAACAGTCCGCTGACGCTCTCAACCCTCAAAAAATAATTAAAAGCGTCAATCAATTCTCTCAAGGCCAAAATTCAAGATTATCAATATCACTCTTACCATAATCTCCATTCGACTTTAGTCTCAAAATCTGAAGACCTAAGTCTCTCTTCAAACCTCTCGAATGTCGTAGGCCATGGAACTACGGTGAATCACTTTCACTTTCCAAATCTAAGGGTTCAACACAAGTTGACTCATTTTCTTTGTAGGCACGCCTATCATAGGATATCAAGCAATAAAAAGAGAGGAGTCGAGTCTGAAGAAGTTAAATAATCTCTGAACTTCACATGAGATAACATCCGACTTCGAACTTTCTGAGGCATCCATATTCAATGGGACAGACAAATCAGGGGAGTTTTTGATCGTGTAATTATATTATTTTTTTTCTTCATGACTTTCCTACTTTCACTCCTTTCTTATTCCTTTACAGGAGGACCGTTCCCACTTAATCGGGGACGGACACACCAATGAGTGCCCTCACAAGCAATCGAGAGGCCACAACATGTCATCTTCAAACAACAATTGGAGACGATCACGATAATGGACGATCTCCATAAACAATTGGGAAATCACAACAACGATCATCCTCACAAACAGTCGGGAGACACTCTCATCGAGGACATCACCAACACCCGACATACGAGGCATCGCTCCGAGTTTGTCTATATCTTTGCATTATTTTTTATACATATTTTAATATTCGGTAAATATCTTAATTTTTTGCCTTATATTCCTTCTAGAGGTGAATTCTTTTCTGCACATACATTTGCTATCGTATCTTCACGAACTACGCGAACCTGATTCTCATCTTGATGAGATACGTAGGCAGCCCTTCTTGGGTTCGGTATTCCTTATTAGAAAAACAAACAAAAAAAAAATGTGTACATACATTTTAGTTCGTATCTTCATGAACTACGCATACCTGATTCTCATCTCAATGAGATACGTAGGCAGTCCTTCTTGGATTCGGTAATCCTTTACAAAAAAAAGGAGTTTATTTTTTTTTTACTTTACATCTTATACCCTATCCTCTTGAACTACACAGACCTGATTCTTGTTCATACAAGATACGTAGGCAACCCTCATAAGGGTTCGGTCTCATTTTTCAAAAAAAAAAAATGACAAAAAAAGGGAAAAAACATCAAGTTTTGACTTGGTTGGTACCAACATAGTTAGAAGTGTGCATGAGAAAGAAACAAATGGTATGATGGAGAGGACCAATTTCGTGGTAAACCATAGATTCTTTTGGTACCTCTTAATCACACCTTAGTGACACTCAAAAATTCTCTTGCATGCATCTAAGATAAGAACAAAACCAACCTCATCGTTTCGTGTGCATTGTGTGGCGAGCATTAGATTAATTCATTGCATTGCATTGATGATCTAGAACTTGGCCTAAATGTTTGTTGAGGCGAAATCCTGAGTTACACTTGATTTGGGAAAGGATCGTAGGCCTTCTTTGACCCGATTGAGCCTTTCACAACCTACCAAATGACATTATCCCTAGCATTCCCCCTTTGAGCCTAATTCTTTTCTTTGAACAACCACATCTCAGCCTATACCTTTCTGAGTGCTTACATGCACTACCCTCTTTTGGCCCGACCTCCCTGAGCGCATTAAAATGTGCAAACTGCGGACAAAGATTCAAGATCAAAGATGCCAAAGGCAGAAGATGCAAAGTCCCAGAGGAATAAAGATGAAAATACGACTTTAAAGAAGGAGTAAAATTCCCCACAAATCAAAACATGGAGAAATCCCCCCCAAAAAATATATAATGAAAAACACTCCAACAAATGTGGAGAAATTTCAAAAAAAAAATCAAAAAAAAAACAAAAAAAACAAAACAAAAAGAGAAAAGAACTCCAAAAGGGGAAAAAGGACTCCAACAACGAAAAGAAGTCGATACAAATTCAAAGAAAGGGACTACGAGACAAAGAAGATCAAGCGTCCAAATGCAACAAATGTCAAAGCACAAATATAGTGCATGCTCAAGGGAGGATTAGTCACTTTTATCCCAAATAATATCCTACCCATCCCCAAGCCTACATTACACGCTGATAAAAGCCCTACATGATCCTATTTCAAGTGTTCTCACATTAGTGGATACTTACATGAAGGTCAAGCCTATGGTATCACAATCGCATGCATTGAACATCCTTCTGAGTGTGAGTGCACTTCTCAAAATGTCCTAAAATCAAAATACTCAAATGTGTGAAGAATAGGACTTTCTTTTGGTGAGGCACGTGAAACATGAGGAAAGGTATAATTCAAAATCTTTGTTTGAATCAAGAGGAACAAATCTTGTCGATACTTAGGTACGTCTGAGGTACCATTTGAAACTATTGGAATTACCCGAAGTTGATCTCGGTTTAGCTGGGAAAGATGGTGGAATTCTTGTGCATAGGACTAATTGTTGGTACCAACTGAAAGTCAAGACATGATTTTCTTTTCAACATTCTTACAAAAAAAAAAAAAAGTTTTCTTCCTTCACAGGCGCCCACCTTCTAATGCGGGTATTTACATTCAAGTCCATTTTACAGGCGCCCACCTTCTAATGCGGGTATTTACATTCAAGTCCATTTTACAGGCGCCCACCTTCTAATGCGGGTATTTACATTCAGTACATTTTATAGGCGCCCACCTTCTAATGCGGGTACTCATTCAACGCTCCGGCACACAAACCGGAGCATGTATTGAGATCTTGGTACACAACCCAAGACTCCATTTCATTCAAAGCTCCGGCACACAAACCGGAGCATGCATTGAGATCTTGGTACACAACCCAAGACTCCATTTCATTCAAAGCTCCGGCACACAAACCGGAGCATGCATTGAGATCTTGGTACACAACCCAAGACTCCATTTCATTCAAAGCTTCGGCACACAAACCGGAGTATGCATCAGGATCTTGGTACACAAACCAAGACTCCATTTCATTAACGCTCCGGCACACAAACCGGAGCATGCATTGAGATCTTGGTACACAACCCAAGACTCCATTTCATTAAGCTCCGACACACAAACCGGAGCATGCATTGAGATCTTGGTACACAACCCAAGACTCCATTTCATTCAAAGCTTCGGCACACAAACCGGAGCATGCATTGAGATCTTGGTACACAACCCAAGACTCCATTTCATTCAAAGCTCCGGCACACAAACCGGAGCATGCATTGAGATCTTGGTACATAACCCAAGACTCTATTTCATTAAGCTCCGGCACACAAACCGGAGCATGCATTGAGATCTTGGTACACAACCCAAGACTCCATTTCATTCAAAGCTCCGGCACACAAACCGGAGCATGCATTGAGATCTTGGCACACAACCCAAGACTCCATTTCATTCAAAGCTCCGGCACACAAACCGGAGCATGCATTGAGATCTTGGTACACAACCTAAGACTCCATTTCATTAGCGCTCCGGCACACAAACCGGAGTATGCATCAGGATCTTGGTACACAACCCAAGATTCCATTTCATTAACGCCTCGGCACACAAACCGGAGTATGCATCAGGATCTTGGTACACAACCCAAGATTCCATTTCATTAACGCTTCGGCACACAAACCGGAGCATGCATCAGAATCTTGGTACACAACCCAAGATTCCATTTCATTCAAAGCTCCGACACATAAACCGGAGTATGCATCAGGATCTTGGCACACAACCCAAGATTCCATTTCATTCAAAGCTCCGGCACACAAACCGGAGTATGCATCATAATCATTCTTTTTTTCCAGCAAGTACACAATCTTGCATCCCCAACGTCTCACAGCTCGACATTGGGGCAATTTTGAAAGAGACATTGGGAATATGTAAATGCTTCTGTTCCCAAATAGTCTTTTCCTTTAATTATTTTTTCCAGGGTCGTCCACCCCGAACAATAGGACAAGAGGTAATTTGCCTCAACTTTGAACTACACCTGGCCTGATCTTCGTGTAATTCGAGGTATGTAGGCAATTCTAAATCAGAGTTCGGCCATATTTTTATCATAATTCTTTATCGAGCAAAATTGGCTTCATGTCAACGTTTTCGCCCAAAGATTCTTACATCATCTTTAGTCGAAAAGGGGCAAACTGTTGACACCCAATTTTGGCTCTCCGTGCTTAAAATTAACGTCTTCAGGTTTTCTGATCGTTAAAGAGCACAAAATACATTTTTTACACATTTTTCATGAAATATAATAATTTATTGATAATCATCCTTATTTTAGGAGTTTTATCAATTTATTGATATATTTCTATTTCTCACAATTTATTGATAATTATCCTTTATTTTGTAAATATTAGGATTTTATCAATTTATTGTCATTATACAATTTTTGATAATCGCAATATTTTTTTCAGTCATCCGCACACGTACACAATACAAATACTACAATTTCAATTATTTAAAACACATTACATTTTTTTTATCACATACCAATGCACACATTTTGTACATTATTCTCTAATACATTTCGCAAGCACAAGAGGTCGGAGCAATTAAATCTAATACGCAGAGCAACGAATCAGTCAAGTCAGGGTCTTGTCGTCTTTAATAAAGGTGACATTTGACATGACTGAATACGGCTATCGTCCTCTAGTTAATAACCTTGTGCATTGGTTAATAAGTTGGGTCAAGTCAAGGTCTTGTCACCTTTAATAAAGGTGACATTTGACATTACTGAATAGGGCTATCGTCCATCGGTTAATAAACTTTATACATTGGTTAATAGAGTAAATAATCTATTAGATAATAACTAAAGAATAAAGGGTAAAAAGTTATCATCTTTTGGATAAAAGGAGGGCATATTTTGTATTATAAATAAAGGGGGAGGGGGGCATTTTATTTGGGGGGACAAAAATATACACACTACACACTACACACACACACATTTTGCATTCACACACACAACCCCCCCCAGTCAGATTTTTCTCTTTTATCTCTTCACTGCCCCTTACCCCAAATGCTCTCTCTCTCGTTGCTCTCCCCAACCCCCTTTCGTTGCTGGCTCGCCGGAGGTGATGACCGGCGAGCTTCTGAGCAGCCACCGCCACCAACGCCTGCTCCCTCTCTCCCCGCTCTCCCCTTTCCGTCGCTGCCTCGCCGGAGGTGATGGCCGGCGAGCCACCACCACACGGCCATCACCTCTCCCTTGCTCTTTCCCTTTCCCTCTCCCCCTGTTATATTTGTTACGCTGAAAACGGCCAGATCTGGCCGGAATCGCCATGTAGCAGGCGTTGCTCCGGCGAAAGTTGTTGAAGCAACGCCACGACCACCATTGCTTCATTTTTTCCATCGAACTGAATTTTATTAGTTTTATATATTATGTGTTTGACTTGCACAGATCTGGCCGGAGTTGTTCACTCTCCAGCAAAACTCCATTTTTGTCGGGGTTCGTTTACATGTTTCGGGCATTGCTTTTAATTTTTTCCGCTGCTTGTGTTGCTGCTGTAGTATTTTGTTGCTATTTTCGGACTGTTTTGGCTAATTTTGTGTCGATTGTGACCCAAAAATTCACTCCGGAGATGATCTTGCTCGCTACTGTTTAGTCAATTTTTTTTGGGGGCTGTTTGGACGATTTTGTCCTTGCTCTTTACTATTTTTGATATTACACTGATATCGAACAAATACTACACTGCAATGGCCAATGAAAAAATTTCTGTCGATTTTTGAGGCCTCCACAATAATAAAGACGGATACATATATACATACGTAGCGAAAAAATAAGTTTGGGCGATGACGATATCTTGTTATTACAAGACGAAATAAAAAGTTTTATGATCCGCATCTTGGCGAGGTGATCTCGGGTGGCCAACCGATGCTTCGCAGCCATGGCGTATCTAAAACTTAATACAACTACATATCTGAGCCCATACTACAATAAAATTCTATTTTCTTATATTTACATACATATATGTATTTCTTGACTTATTTTGGTAAATATTTATTTGCTATTAATATTTTTACTAAGTGTTTATACAGGTACGTGAGGATGCTTCCCGAAGACGATAATTAAAAGGAGTTTGAAGATCTCCCCAAAATTCATTGCTTTATTTATATCCTTGTAACTCTTGTAATTGTACAAAAATTAAAATATAGTGAAAACTTTACTTTTGGGGTGTCGGGTGGGAGTGTCCATTTATTTACTTATCTATTTTACGCGCTTAGGCAAAACTTTAAGTCGTAAATACTTTCATAAACAAATTAATTTAACTTAGATACTTAAGTTAATTAATTCATATTTTTTACGTTACGCAAACATTAGGACGTCTTTTCTTTTCTTTTCCTTCTAATTAGTTTACCTAAAACTTTACAAATAATCCTTTTACACATTCTTTTGTTAAAAACACTTTTAAATTAATATTCCTTTCTCTTTCTTAAACTCATTTTTTCTTGCAAAAGTGAAACAATATTTACATAATGAAAAACGCAAGTCACTCGATGTAATTATTGTACAATCTTTTCAATGCATTTCTTTTTACATTCTTTGCTCAATGTATTTAACATACATTACTTATACATTTTTTCTTTATATATATATATTTCGTAATAGTATCTACTTATATTTACATATTTACATACTTTTCAATATACATTCTTTTACACTCTTTTGTATACTTTCTTACATATAAATTTTCATACATATAAAATTTCTCATACATATAAAAGTACATTTTTCATACTCTTATGTACATATTTTTAAATTATTGTTTGCACTTGTATATACATATTTATTACTGTTCATAGTTATACTTTTTAAAAAAAAAATATTTTTACCTCCCCTCTCTTTAAAAATTAAGTTTAGTCAGGTACCACATTTGTGGATTCCGAAGGATGCCTAACACCTTCCCTTCGGAATAACTTGAACCCTTACCTAGAATCTCAAATGGTTTTCGCAGATAAAAATGCGAGTTATACATATCAATAATCAAAAAATAGGTTTCCTTATTTTTCTTAAAAATTAGGTGGCGACTCTGTACATAATTAAAATCTTTTAGAGTCCATAAGTTGTGCTTTATCTAACCTTGGTAAAAATAGGGCATGACAGGTACCATGGAAGTTGCGATCTGTCTGACCATGATCTTGGGAGCTAGCACTAAAACCTGCATCATCAAAAGGATATAACACAAAAAGGTATGCAATTAGTACTTTGAATGTACTGAGCATGTGAGATAATGCACTAACTTTTGAAAACATGATAAAACATGTATATACTAGAAACATAACTGAAAGCTAGACTAGTACTGATATTTGAGAATGCATAAGTCAACGTTGTAAAACATGGGCTCTTTTACTGAAGAGTATAAAATGTTTCTGAGTTGTAAACTGTGAGATACATAGACTATGAGATAACTAAGCATACTGAAAATATTAATGACATGTTTAAAAACTATAAATTGAATATGTAGTACTCAGACCCAAACATAATATGCACAAAATTTGAAATATAAGGATATTCTGGAAAATATAATTTAAAAGTTGTAAAACTAAACTGAGGGCCTACTACACAACTACTGAGCCTAATTTTGTGGGAGAGTCTGTTAACCGGCATAAACCACGTGAGCTAAATATGGAGTCCGATGTACACTCCATCGAGAGGACCCAATGTACCTTTCCAGGGTATAGAGGCATGACGAGCGTGATCACTAGTTCTGATACCCAATTGAGGGGCTAAATAACCTATGGTGGTACGTAGTTCTAGGACTTGAGGGTACGCTGAACTCTAGTCCAACTCGGTGCTAAATACTATTTCTAAACTGAATACTGATAGCTCATTTAAAACTGAAGTTCTAGAATATTGTGTCAGAACCTAATTAATCTGGATTATTTCTGAAAGACTGTATAACTGAAAACTATTCATAAAGCATGTGGACATATCTAGATATCATACTACTCATGAAACTTACTAAATTCTTTATCATTGATGGGATATCTGAATACCATGTAAATCACAAAAACCTACTAAGTATTGATGGCATATGTTGAAAGTCTATATTTAAAAACATATTCTTGTAAAACATACTAAAGGTAAGTTGAAGCCTGCTAAATTATGAGAAGTTTAAGGAATACATGTAGAC